>JAVXUP010000683.1:0-122500 GCA_033070095.1 Escallonia herrerae | reverse complement strand
CCGCTACATTATGTGGCGGACGGACTAAAAAAAAACGTAAAAAAAAGATCTGGGTCGTCACAGATCGCGCGTGGATAGCCAAATCGCGCTAACAACTTAACCTATTTTGCTAGCGCTCTCAATGGATCAGCTCCCATATATATATATATATATATATATATATATATATATATATATAGGGGGCCGATCCCTGTCTACCGGTGGGAAAAATTTTATTTATCCACCGAACCGCGGTTTAGAGCAGCGGTTGGGAAAAAGGCGTACGGGCGCTGCATTAATGGCGAAAATGGCACGAGGAAATGGTGAGAAAATGGTGAGAAAATGGTGAAAATATCATGAGAGGAGAAAAGAAATCAAAGGACACCAACCGCATAAAGAAGCCGCGGTTGGCATTAATCATGCCCCCTGCCACGTGGCGTCCCCCACCCCTGCCATGTGGCCCAACCGCCTAAACAACCCGCGGTCCCCCCATGGCCCCTGCCACGTGGCGTCCCCCCACCCCTGTCACGTGGCCTAACCGCCTAAACAACCCGCGGTCCCCCATGGCCCCTGCCACGTGGCGTCCCCCACCCCTGCCACGTGGCCCAACCGCATAAACAACCCGCGGTCCCTTCCATGGCCCCTGCCACGTGGCGTCCCCCCCGGTGATGCCCCCACCTGGTGTCCTTCCCCTCCTTATTGTGATGCCACGTGGCGTCCTTCCCTCCCCCATGATGCCCCCCACATGCTGTCCTTCCCCCTCCTTTTTTTTTGCAGAGACAGCTCACGTCAGAGTCTTCTGCCAAATTTTTTTTTTGCCACAGCCTTTGACCGCTCAATCACGGATTTTTTTTCTGTCTTTTTTCTTCTCTCTTCCTCACTTTTCTCTCTTTATAATCCCCTCCCCCGAACCCTTCTTCTGCACTCTATCATCTTTACCAACTTTCTTCGTACTTCATATCTCACCTATATAATCTCCACAACAATACAAACCAAAAAATTTTACGCTAGAAGATCGGTGGATAACCGCTTGAAGATCGGTAGATTTTTCTTTAAATACATCAAGTCACAACAAGTAAGTATTTTGAATTTCCTTATAATTCAATGTTAGGTTTATACAAATCAGCGTATTACATTTATAGATTTCAAAATAGCGATTTTTTAGGGCGTCAAATATAGATAGTTTTTCACGAATTTATAAAAACTATCTAGAGCTAGATTTTGCCAAAGTGCAAAAAAGAGACCCTAATTATTTTCAAAAGATCTGTATCAAGTAAAAATTTCAGATTTTTCCAAAGACTGGAAAGGGGTAAACTGATACGCGCAACCTTGTAACTTTGCAGTGTAATTTAAAATATCAAGCCAGCGTGATTTCGCGCGAAACTTTTATGAGAACCCTAGGGTGTTGGGAAGTTCCATTCCCCAGGAATTCGGGCCATTCTGAAGCCGTTAGCTAATTTTTCAGTCTAGAAATGTAAGTAAAACACCTGAAAGGTTGTTTTAAAGCTGGTTTGATGGGCGTTAGGGTGACAATGAACCCCCGGGGGCATTTCGATAATTTGCCGCTCATCGGGGGCTATTTTGCTAACTGAACCAGCTTGAAAAATTTCCCGAATGAATTTTAGTTATAGGATAGGGGTGTAAGACACCCGGAAAGTTATTTTGTTCCAGTTGTTCTGAGATATTTGTTGGGGCGATGGCTGCCAGGGGGTGTTTTGCATACGTAGCGGGGCAATTTTTGGTAACTCATCCCCTTTAAAATCTTCGGAGGAAATATTTGGTATATAATTAATGTGATACATTTAAAAAGTAGTAAGCAAAGCGGTTTTGAGGTGTTGGTGGTGTAGCCTCCATCAGGGGGTATATTGGTGAATTGCCACGTTGGCCCTAAATTTTAGGGAACGCTTGTAATTAAGCGTTCGGAGTGATGGGAAGTGAGGAATTGTGTTAATACATTGAAATAACGAGATAATGACTATTGCTAATGCGTTGGTAAGCTAGGTTAAAGATCCAGTTACAGTTTTGGAATGTAAATATTATGGACGCTAAGTTGGTTTACGATTATATTTTCTTCGTATAGATATGGATTTCAACCCCGGACCTCATGATACATCAGTCCTATACGATGACGATGACCACGTCGCGAGGCACGTATTTGACGGTGTCGATAGGGGTGTTTTGGAAACAATTCAAAGCACAACTCACCTCGAAGAGTGGGTACTAAACGAGGAACAAATACAATTATTACACCGGCAAAATTTATCCATGTTCACCGATTGCGGGATTTGGTCTCGACACGACGATTGCCTCATATCCGCTCTAGTTGAACGATGGAGGAGCGAGACGAGCTCATTTCACTTCCGGTTTGGTGAAATGACTATTACATTAGAGGACGTCGGATTTATACTTGGAATCCCATGTCACGGCAGACCCATTACTTTGAGCAAAACGTCTGCATCCATAACGAATATGGCTAGGAAGTATTTTCCGGGAATTCCGAGGGAAGCTCTTACAACAAACGGAATCAAACTTAAATGGCTGAGAGAGCAGTACGGCGTGCTACCGGATGAATACACTCCTCATGATTTTGTGACGTATACGAAGGCATTCCTTCTGTATATTATTGGAGCTATATTACTTCCGACGCATTCAAAAAACACGGTGCATCTGAAGTATATGGTGTTCTTGGAGGATCTTGAGGAGGTATACTCGTATTAGTGGGGTTCAGCTGTCCTTGCACACCTATATCGAGCACTGCATAAGGCTACGAGAAACGGTGCCAAGTCCATTGCCGCCTGCCTGACTCTATTACATGTATGAGCATTTATATTCTTGTTTTGACGTGTCAATATATTCGTGATTAATTACTAATTCCATATAATGTTTGCATTCACAGGTTTGGTCTTACGAGAGGCTACCCACGGGTCGTCCACAACCGCGGGTAGATTCCGATGAGACGTGGCCTAGGGTGTGGGCCTGGGGGCCTACGACCAACCGGAGGAAGAAACGGGTAGACCCTCACCACAATCTAAAGTTCTATCGGGGGGAACTAGAGATACTGGATGCATCCCAGGTGACGTGGCAGCCCTATGGCAAGGTGATGCATCGATTGGATGAGTGGTGCTGGCAACTTCCGGTGTCGTACGTGCTGGCAGGTTTGGTTCGGGTGCCGCTTATTCACTTCAAAGAATGTGAGTTTCAGATGCCCGATCGAGCTATGAGGCAAGCTGGCTGTCTACAAGAGATACCAAAACCCGCTGTAGACATGCGGCCATACAGGAGTGGTCGAGGGCCGAACTTCGAGGTGGCTGATGCCTTGAATTTGTTGAAGGACGAGGTGCAACAGTGGAATACCTGGCAGGAAACGTATGATAGCCTTGTATCGCTGAAGCACGACGGCATCAGTACTGAGGACTACTTACAATGGTTTCTCAAGGTGACGCGCACGAGGGTGAATCGCCCTTCCCAGGTGAGGAAGACATCGTATGCGCCACGTGAGGTCTATGACTAGTTCTGGGCATTGAGCATTGTAAGTCATGCTAGTGTTGGAAAACTTGAAAGTCCATTTTACTTACATTTCTGGACTTACATTTTAGGCGTTTTATTTCTGGACTTAAAAGTCCGTTGGAAAACTTGATACCGTAAAATTACCAAAACACCCCTCGCGGGGTGGCAAATTACCAAAATGCCCCCTGGCATGAGAAAATATCAAAAGTGCTTAAAAAAGCTATTTTAAGCTTCATGAGTTCATTCTTGATCTAAAAAGTATTTTATGGATTTTTCGCCTAAATATCGGGAACCGGTGTCCGGATCGAGCGCTTAAAAGCCCGTTCGGCCAAAAAATTAGCTAACGGCTTCGGAATGGCCCGAATTCCTGGGAATAGAACTTCCCAACACCCTAGGGTTCTCATAAAAGTTTTGCCCAAAATCGCGCTGGCTTGATATTTTAAATTACACTGCAAAGTTATAAGGTTGCGCGTATTAGTTAACCCCTTTCCAGTCTTTGGAAAAATCTGAAATTTTTACCTGATATAGAGCTTTTGAAAATAACTAGGGTCTCTTTTTTATACTTTGGCAAAATATAGCTCTAGATAGTTTTTATAAATTCGTGAAAAATTCTATTTTTGACGCCCTAAAAAATCGCTATTTTGGAATGTTTCGAATGTAATACCCCGATTTGTCAAAACGTAATTTTGACGCCCTAAACACCAATTTTAGACTATTGTAAGAACAATTTAAGCGTAACACAATTTAAACAATCAATTGGTAAGAACAAATTGAAAAATACTTACTTGTTTTAACTTGATATATTTAAAGAAAAATCCACCGATCTTCTAGCGGTTATCCACCGATCTTCTAGCGTAAATTTTTTTTGTTTGTACGTAGGTGAGATAGGGAGAATGAGGAGAGTGGAAGAAATGATTCGGGGAGGAGGGATTTTATAGAGAGAAAAGTGAGAGAGGAAGAGAAGAAAGAAGATGGACAAGTCCGTGAGTGAACAGCAGGGAGGGGGAGGGGGAATGACACGTGGGGGTGGGGGGTAGGGTGGTAATGACACGTGGGGGAAGGGGGGGTTCACGGGTGGGGGAAGGGGGGTTCACGGGTGGGGGAAAGGACATAGGGGTGGGGGCCACGGGGTGGGGGGCAAGGGGGTGGGGGGCAAAGGGGGTGGGGGTCACGGATGGCATTAATGCCAACCGCATGTAGGAGTTGCGGTTGGGCACTAATGCCCATTTTCTGGCGATATTTTCATTTTCTCGTGAGATTTTGGTGAATTTCTCGTGCCATTTTGGTCCTTTTTCGTCCCTTTTTCGTCCTTTTTGCACCACGTGCTTCCCAACCGCTGCTCTTACCTGCGGTTCGGTGGGAAAATTGTTATTTTCCCACCGGTAGATGTGGATCGGCCCCCATATATATATATATATATATATATATATGGGGGAGCTAATCCATTGCTCGCGCAAGCAACTTTCGCTAAATTGCCCGTGTGATCTGGCCATCCATCTGGCCCGATGGGCGGGCCAGATTTTGTCGTCCGCTACATAATGTAGTGGACGGTATTATTGTCAAAAGTGTCGTCCCCTACATGATGTAGTGAATGACGAAAAAAATAGATCTGGACCTGCCAGATCGAGCGGGCAATTTAGTGGAAGTTGTATATATATATATATATACCCGCCGTCTGCTACATTATTTAGTTGACGGTGGTTTTGATCAAAATGCCTCGACGGTATTTAATGAGTCGGAGGGATTCGCAGGCAAATGGGGTGGGGGGCAGTATTATAAATTTCACCGTTCGCCACACAAACACACACACAAAAACATAATCATTGCATAATGTATAAGATCAAATCAATAATCAATTTATAGGATAATTTTTTGCTTTGATAAGACCGCACGATCAACAAGTAGTTATGTCGCATATACACTACAAGAAAACAGGCTTTTAGCGATGGAGAAATCTGTCGCTAAAAGCCCAAAATCCGTCACTAAAAGAATTAGCGACGGATTCACCGTCGCTAAAAATTCCTCGTATAAAAGCCCGTCGCTAATAGTTTACCGATGGAATCCTATCAATCCGTCGCTAAATATGTCATTTTTTCCGACGGATTTATTTCTAATTAGCGACGGATATTCCGTCGCTAATTATATTTTTTAAATTTTAATTTATTTTCTTTTTTGTCAAATTAGCGACGGATAAAATATTTTAGCGACGGAATATTCCGTCGCTAAATAACTGATTGTTGGAATACTTTTAGCGACGGAATTAATCCGTCGCTAAAAGTCAATTTTTTTTTATTTTTCAATTATCCAGACCTGTAATACAATTTTCAATTCTCAACAACAACGCGCAATAATCAATACAGAAAGAAATATATATAATCAATCATAAAAAAGACTCATATGTACAAGCCGGGAGCCGGATACAGCCGGTTAGGAGAGGGGAGAAGAGTACAAGCCGGGCGCGGGGGGGGGGGGAAGCTAGGAACGGGCAAGGGAAGGGGCTCATCAGGGCTTGCCGAGTCCCGGATCTGGATCCTGCTGATCCGGGGCCGGCTCGGCCTGCCCAGCAGTGCCCTGCTCCCTGATCATCCTCACCACCACTGTAGCAATGCGCTGGATCTCCTCGTCGTCCAACTGACGACGAGGAGCCGGTGTCTGTGGAGGGGCAGCAGGGGGCAAGGACGCTCTTATCAATGCACGAGCAGTCGTGCTAGGTAGGCCGCGTATGCGGCCTTTCAGCCGATTCACGACCTCCGGCGTATCCAGCCATCGCTTCAACCCCCCAGTACTCGTAGCCGTACTAGTGGACGCTGATGGCTGTCCGGATTGCTGCTCGACCCCCTTAGCTGTTCGTACGAGGCCTGCAAAAATAGTGGTTTAACGATATGTTAGGGCATTAATTAACGAAACGGACATTGAGGATAGAAAGAAAAAACATTAACAACTTAAATAAATTGACTCACATCGATCCATCGGGCAATATCTGAAATATAGTCGCCCGCCCGGTGCACCATGTCCTTGTCCTTCTTCCGCACGTGCGTCTGATTATAGGTCAGAGCTACGACCTCATCCTGCTCCAGATCCGGGTGCTCGACCGCGTTCATGTGTCGGACGATGTCGTGTGGCACCGACCCCCCCGTGTGCGTCGGATCTCTGTTCTGTCTGTTCTCGGCCCCGCTCTTATTCTTGGCGTCCCAGCCTAGATCCGCAGCCCACTAATCTATCATCTGCCGCGCATAAGCGAAGTCGAGAAATTCGTCAATGCGACACTCAAAATCTTCAGCATTCTTCCTTTTCATCCAACTTCGATCGACTGACATGACGACTGAATTATCGTACTGTATACCACCTTCAATTATGACCAGTGATTAGGCATTGCCGATGTAAATATGAATGCATGAATGTTACAAATTTCCCCTCCACTCGTGTATGGTGTCCGATAAGTGTCTGACACCTCCGGACACGTGTCCGACACATACCGACACGTGTCTGACGCCTCCGGACACGTGTCTGACGCCCACCGACACGCACCTCCAGACACATTAGCATACGTTAATTTATTTTTTAAATGTCGGACACCGTCGATCAGACGTGGTATCCGTGTCTGCGCTAACTAACAGGTATCTCAATCCAATTGGGTCCCATCCTCCGTCAACAATCTCAATTCTCAATTCTCAAATGCTCAATGCAATAAAAATTAACAAAAATCACACATTCAATCTAATTGGGTCCCATCCTCCGTCAACAATCTCAATTCTCAATTCTCAAATGCCCAATGCAATAAAAATTAACAAAAATCACACATTCAATCCAATTGGGTCCCATCCTCCTTCAATAATCTCAATATCTCAAATGCTCAATGCACAATTAACAATCTAAAATCATCAATTAACAACCTAAAATCATCAATTAATAATCGCAATTACTTCAAATGCACAGCTAATAACCTAAAATCATCAATTAACAACATAAAATCACAGACCAATAATCACAATTCTCAAATGCACAATTAACAACCTAAAATTATCAATGTTCAAATGGGAAAAAATTGTTCAAAATGCACATATCCGATGCGCTTGAATTATTTTAATTTTGGGTTCGATTGTATTAGATGAGATTCAATTACAGAAATTTAGGGTTCAATTAAGGGATTCTATTGATTCAATTTAGGGTTCGGTTGATTTGGGGCATTCAATTTAGGGTTCAATTAGGGGGTTCAATTATTTCAATTTAGGGTTCGGTTGGATCAGGGCATTCAATTAGTTTAATGTAGGGTTCAATTCGATTAAGGCATTCAATTTAGGATTTAATTATGGTTCAATTACTTCAATTTAGGGTTCAATTAGGAGGTTCTATTAGTTCAATTTAGGGTTCGGTTGATTTGGGGCATTCAATTTAGGGTTTAATTAGTTCAATTTAGGGTTCGGTTGGATTATGGCATTCAATTTAGGGTTCAATTAGTTTAATTTAGGGTTCAATTCGATTAGGGCATTCAATTTAGGGTTTAATTAGTGTTCAATTATATCAATTTAGGATTCAATTAGGGGGTTCTATTGATTCAATTTAGGGTTCGGTTGATTTGGGGCATTCAATTAGGGGGTTCAATTATTTCAATTTAGGGTTCGGTTGGATCAGGGCATTCAATTTAGGGTTTAATTACTTCAATTTAGGATTTAATTAGGAGGTTCTATTAGTTCAATTTAGGGTTTGGTTGATTTAGGACATTCAATTTATGGTGCCTGTTACAGCCTCTCTCCCTCCACCCCATGTATCCTCACAGCCTGCCCACTCCTTTTACCCACTGCACATACTCAGCACTTTACACTGCACCACCTACATATATAAGTACACAACACACTATACGCACACACTCCACTCAGAAAATGCACTTGCAGTCACGGCTGCCATCACTGCGACTCCATAACCACCTCCTCACGCCCAGCCCAAAACACACCAACATGCAGACCTCTCTCTCGGCAGGGCAGTATCAAATCAATACCTCAATTATTTTAATTTTTTTAATATTCAACCATAATTTTTGAGATAACCAGTCAAAACACCACATAATTAAACAAAGTAGCATGATCTAATCCCAAAAATTACAACAGTGGGTGCTAAATATTGACATATGTACCATGCCAAACCAAAGAAAATCGACAGTGGGTGACTTACCTTCTAAGTACGGCTGATGAGTAGTGGTTGTCGGCGGTAGTGGACGACGACTGTGTTGGTGGCGAGGCGGCAGTGGAGGGAGGCGTTGGCGCGACGACAATGGAGGTATATATCAGTCTACCAGCGTCGAGGGGAGGATGTCGTGTCACCGGAGGTGGGGCACCGTGGAGGTGAGAACGGCGGTGAACCGTGGAGGTGAAAGTCGCCGGCAGAAACGGGGGTGAAGCTGATTTTCGAATAGAGAAGCGGGAAGAGAGAAGAAACAGATCTGGTTAATTTTAAGGATAGCTTTTAGCGACGGATTGACCCCGTCGCTAAAAGTCCGTCGGTGAATGTCATACTTTACCGACAGAATTATTAGCGACGGGGACATTCCGTCTCTTAAATTTTTTTATTAAACCCTCTAAAAATAAAATAAAAAACTAAAACTCTTTTAGCGACGGAAGTTCCGTCGCTAAAAGACTGCCGGAAAAAGCCCGTTGCAAAAAAACCTTTTTCGACGGATTATTCCGTCTCTAATAATATTTAACGACGGAATTTTTCCGACGGATAATTCCGTCGGTAAATTACAATTTAGCGACAGAATCCAGTCCGTCGGCAATATTCCGTCGCAAAATACCTATTTTCTTGTAGTGATATGAGATGCAAAACTATATTTATTAGAAAAAATAAGGTACAATTAAATCAAATAACTCTTAATTACTATATTTTGAGAAGATTTAATACCTTTAAGATGCAAAACTATATCCGTCTAATTCTACAAAATTAATGATTAACCAGTTCATTTTTATATAGGCCCTTACGATCAATAAAAAGACTTTTTCAGTTATTCTTAATTAAACTTTCATGAAAAATAAGGCTAATTGGTAAAGTTTAGACAAGCTATAAGTATTAAAACTTAATTCTGATTATGATGAAATTGATTACAACTACAAGTGGTGACTATTGTGCGAGTTTAATAGCAAATTGTTGATTAACGCTCGTCCTATAATATTAATGATATTTGTTATCCTTTGCAAGCTCATTATAGTTATAGGTGTAACTTGACATACTTTGGTATATATATGTTATATTATGTTGTAATAAAACAAGTGTAATTTATGAGAAAATATCATTAGATGCATTTAGCAGATATAGAATCTATAATTTGGCGACAAATAATAGTCATAAAAGATGTGAAAAATAATTTTAACACTCCAAAATAAGGACATATCATGTTCATCAATTGAATATTCCCATTACTAGCATCTTACAAGAATTAAAGAAAAATATATACATGAAAATATTAGATCTTATGTCGTCGTTCTACTAATTTTTTTTTGTGCAAAAAGTAATAACTTATTTGAAAGTGATAAGGTGTATACATAAGTTCTCTTAAATTTGAAATGTAACTTTATTCCTTTTAATTTCTACTTAATCGTTATAATAATTTCAGGAACATATATATGTAATACGTAAAGATCCTCTGAAGTTCAAGAATCAAATTCGTATATAAAATTTACAATTCAAAAGGGATACGTGATAGTGTTACTATATTTTAACTACAACTACAATCGTATTATTTCTTTAGTTATATATGATACCAACATGACTGTTCTACTATTATAAGTGTTAAACCAATATTCATTTGAAAACTTAAAATAAAAGCTTAAAGAAGACATATCTAGCGGCTTCATTGTGTTGCTATCTATTTTTTGTTTTAACTTACAATATAACGAACTTATAGGTAACCATATACGTATATACAAATATCTCATAATTATTTCATGCAGTCTAATCAAACAAACAATGCTATTTAATAACCAAAAGTTAGGAGTAAGGCAAGTGAATCCATCTTTTCATATTTTACATTAGTTAGTCGTGATTGATTTATGTACTAAGATTATTCTTTGTAACCAAATAAGATTTTTTTATATTGTTAATGTCTTTTTTGTCTTAGGATATGTGGTATGCATTAAAATACTTTTTAAAATCTTATAATATGCTATATTTTATAAACTGACCCAAGCTTGGCTCGAGTTACTGGGCTAATTCGGATAGCAGCCAAAATTTATTCTATACCTTGGGATGTGGGGATTTGGGTTTTGGCTCTTATCCGGATCGAAGGAATCTTCGTTTTACTCTTCATATACCGACAATTAATGGTCGCTATATATTTTTAGTGAATTTTATTTAGTGACGATAAAAAAATGCTATTAAGAATTGTCATTGAAAGTGTAAGGAAAAAAGTCACTAAAAATATTTAGCGACTATTAATTATTACTATATATAACGCTGAAAGAAGATTCTTACGACTCGGTAACACGTAAAGTTTGTTTGTAAACAAAATTCTCCCTTAGGATCTCTATAAAGGCCGGGCCCACTGGTGGAATAGTGTGTATATATATATATATATATATATATATATATATATATGTGTGTGTGTGTGTGTGTGTTTGTGTGTCGTCATCGACGGCTTAGTCCGTGGACGAGAGGAGAAGGAAGGTTCCTGATTCGTGAATGTTCAATAATTTTGGAAGGAATTCGCAGTTCCACACGCAGTTTGACTTTTTTTTGTTTCCAATACTATCCCCGGCAGGCTCCTTTGATGTACATTATGTGGGTGCCTCATGCTTCAGTGTGGATGGAAGAGACCTGTAGGGCCCCCATGAATAAGCATGGGATAAAAATTGCGCCCCACAACCAACCGTATGCTCAACAACCACGGCTTCCAAAAGAGAACAAGCAACAGTTTAGTATTTCGAAAAATGCGCAAAAGCTCGTGTCAGAGGAGAAAACATACGACTTTGTCGAATACTCTTCGCCAAAAAAGAGAAAATGATAAAAAAAGAAATGATCTAATGCTTACAAAGACCCAAACGTACATTTGTACATATATGCTTCGATTTTAATGCAATTTATTTTCACCCAAAAAAAGACCCAAACGTTGATGGAAGGATGAGGGGAAGAGAGAGTCATGCGCGGAGCGAAGGAGGGACCCCCTGGTTGTTCTTTTACGGACATGTTTTTCTGGCCTTTTTTAGTTTGTATATATATATATATACACACACACACATTAATTGTTGAGTTCTCCTTTTATTGGCTTATCACAAAAGTTAATTAATTGAGTTAATCGATTAATGGAGAGTGCTGAAAGTTTCGAACTTACTAAAGGGGTAAGGCAAAGATAGAAGATACTTCTATCATCTTTTCTTTAATAGCAACGCAAAATCTCCTGTGGAGGCTACAGAAAAAAGAAAAAAAGATGAAGTTTGTCTAGAAACAGTAAGATAAACCCTCTGGAAGTAAAATAAAACTAATTTGATTTGTTTATAAAATTGATTGGATCCATTTACAGAATGGGTTTATAGAGTAATAACAAGAAATTGAGAACGAAGATATATGAAAACGTGTATGTTTGGTTTGAATAATATTTTTCTACCACAACTTGTTTGGCTGGCTGATCCATCATCATAATAGTTAAACATTGGCTAGGACTTGGCGTTTCGAGGATTTTTCTTCAGAAGCCTTATATTTTAGGATTTACAAATCAGTGAACCACGTGAGCGCTCTCCCAAAAATAAAAGAGAAAGAAAATTGATGAATGAAGGAAAGCACACGAACTACAGCTGTCGATGAAGGAAAGCACAGATCAAATTGCTCCCCCCTTTATTACCTGAGGGGCCTATATATATATATATATATATATATATATATATATATATATATATATATATATATATATATATATATATATATATATATATATTACTCCGTATGATACAGAACTCCTGGAACTCTTCAAACCCAAACATTTTTGAGACACTCTGGTTATGGCTGACGTAATCCTTTCTGCCGCCATCCTTTTAAATTTCTTGCTCTGCTTTCCAGCCGGTGAGTAGCAACAAAACACCATTTCCAAGATTCACTTCGCTTTGTCATGTTATTATTTCCTTTTTCATTTTATCATTCATTGTTTTCCAGGTGGGTATTCAGCAAAGTTGCAACTAACCAACGAGTGCAACAACACTGTCTGGCCGGCGTTAGTTTCAGCCGGCTCGACGCCGACGCTCTCCACCCCCGCTTTAGCCCTTCAACCGGGCAAGTCAACCACCATCTCTCTCCCCGCCTCCTGGTCTGGCAGCCTCTGGGCCCGCACCTTCTGTACTCTCAGTTCCACAGATAGGTTTGCTTGCGTAACAGGCGATTGTGGCTCGGGCTCGCCAGAATGTCTGTCTGCAAGCGCCCTGCCTCCGGTGACCATGGCCAAGTTCGAACTCAACGTCGAAGGTGGGCTGAACTCGTACGTCGTGAGCGCGTCGCGTGGTTACAATCTGGCGATCTTGGTGGTGCCTCACGGTGGTAGCGGAGGCGGTTGTATGGCCACCGGTTGCGTCAACGATGTGGAAGGTGGCTGCCAGCCTGAACCGAGCGGCACGTGCAATAGGACGTGCTTCGGGTATGGTGAGCCTAAGAATTGCTGTAGCGGGGGGTACGCGCCGCCTGATACGTGCAAGCCGAGTCCTTACTCGCAGTATTTTGTTAATAAGTGTCCGTTGGCTTATAGCTACGCGTTAAATGATGATGGGAAGACAAGGTTTACTTGTGCCTCTTCTGACTATTTTGTATCTTTTTGTCCACGTCCAGCTCCTGCGACCGGGTAAATCTCTCTTATCCATATTTACCCTTACTTGCATCAAACATGTATAGCTTGTCTAAACTTTGTGGCTGCAATATGTATAACTTATATGTCCTAATTTATAGGCCATCCACGATTTGATTATGTATGTTTAATATGAAACAATTATCCATCATGGCGGAGTGGTTGTAACCCTTGTATGTACAAACAAATGGCATAAAAAAGGACCAAAGAAAAATGCTCTCTTCTCTCTCTTTCCCCAAAAGCCCCTTTCTTTGAAACGTGGTAGTGTAGGGTTTGCGTTGTGTTCAATTCTTTTTCCTATGTATTTCATGTTGTTTGGGTCTGCTTGTGGATGAGGTGTTGAAACGTCAGATCAATTGCTTGATGTTGCGGGTGGATCGCGGTGATGGTGCAGGTGTCCTTGGTAGGTTGGTCCGGGATTGGTGGGCTGCAAAGTTGCCGGAAAGATGGTTGGGTTTGGTGGTCTGAGGTTGGCGTGGTGGTGCCGCTGGTTGGAGAAGATGGGCCAGTTGGTGATTAAGGGTTTGTTGAGGGTCTGTGATTAAGGGCATTCTATAAGCTACTTTTCGAGTCTAAGGATTGCCACCCCCCCCCCCCCTCCCCCCTAATTTACAGAAAGGTTGGTTTAGAAAGGTTTGGTGGTGGTTGGTGTCGCTTCGACTGTGGAAGGCATCGATGGTATTAGGCAATGGTAGAAGAAGAAGAAGCCAAGTGCCTTGGTGGAGCTTGTGGTGATAGCGCTTGGTGTTGTTCTGGTGGTGGTTGTTCCTAATGGTGGTTCAGAGGTTTGAAGGTGATTTCGGTTATTGGTGGTGTTCGGCATTATTGTGTGGGATAACGGCGGCAAGATTTCTGATTCTGTGGTCGGTGATGATGATGCAAGCTGGTGGGTGTGGGTGGTGGTGGCCTGGAGGTACGGGCTTTGCTGTGTTTGTGTTTGATTTGGTTGACCTTATCATTTTTGACCTCGCATCTCTCCCTATCTGATAACTCTGTTTGTTTTAGTTGCTTGCCTTTGCTTAGTTGTTTTTGACTTGTTGGCTTGCATATTATAAAAATACAATATATATAGAAAAATGCTTGTTTGTTACCTCTTCAGTAATGTCGATCGAATGTGATTGTCATACGTGAATCTGTACCCTTTATGGCCTGTTATAAACTTGACTACCTGTCGTCTTTCATATGTACATCCCGTAAATATTACCAAAAGCAATGTCTGTTTCACCATATAGAAACTATAATTATAGATTTGTTTTAGTACTATTAAGCGTGATAATATTGTTAGGTCCATTCTCTAACAGCTTAAGTTTTTAGAGCAGATGATAACTTAACACGGTATCAGAACTCTAATTTAGCAAGGTCTTGGGTTCAATTCTTTCCACTTGCGTATCTAGTCCCTTCAGATTATTTCTGATTTAAACGTTTAGAGTAGATGGTAACTTAACATGGTATCAGAGCTCTAGTTTGACAAAGTCTTGGGTTCAAGTCTTTTCCCTTTATTAGTATTATTTGCACTCAGGTTCTATTTATTTATCATAGTATTATTTACATCTCAGTTTCTATTTATTTATGTATTAATTTGTCCATTCTTTAAAAGCTTAAGTTTTTAAACAGATGGTAACTTACAATGATGATAAGAGCAAGGTTCTGATGATATTAAGCATGATAACATTGTTACTTGCACGTGAGGGAGAGTATTAAGTATGATAACATTATTGGGTCCATTCTTTAAAAGCTTAAGTTTTTAGAACAGATGGTAACTAAACAAGTACAATGATGATAAGAGCAAGTTTAATGTTCTGATCATGCTTTCTCACTTGTAGGTAACTAGGCATTGGGTACTAGTCAAACTTTGTCCATGATAAGACAAATTAAACATGATTTAGACAAAGTTAGAGATCTATTAGTGATCCTCACTTCTTATTTTAACCATTGCAATGAGCTAATACCGACTGAAAAGTCACAGTAACTCAATTTGTTATATATAGATAACAAAGGATGGATGATTCATTATCAATTTGTTATTGCATGTTATGATACATTCTCGATTGTTTATAATGCAGCGAGAAGTCTTCCACAAAAGACGGGTCAAGGCCATCTAGGATGAATTCCAAAAGAGTTGCCGTTATTGTACTCTTGGTGCTTACCACGGTTATAGCATTTATACTCTGCACGGTCTTAAAGCCCGCTCTAGTGGTTGCTATCCTTTCAGCTGTATATACCGCTCTTGGCTTATTGTTCGCCTTCCTATGAGAACGCGTGAGTACTGAATCCATTCAACTTGTCCGGCACCCTCCCTTCTCCCCACTTCAAGGCATTCTTTTGTTGGTGCTTGATGTAATTGCATTGTAGTCTGTGCAAAATATTGAATTGGTTCATTAAGGTCCAGTTTGAGATTTATTATCACCTAATCAGATTGATTATAGAGAATTAAGTGAGATGAGATAGAATTAGAAATGTAAACCATGGATTCGCAATAAAGATGACTTTCACCCAATTTTCATCTATTTTATTGACCAACATCTGTCAGTATACTTTTCTTTATGTTACAACTAATAGACTGAGATTGATTATGCAATTTTTCCTTCCAAAAAGAATTGCTTGATTTTTTCGAATGAGTTTTGTTTCAGGTTGCAAGGTTTAAGATCTCAACATTCTTTCTAATCTCTTCATTGATTTATCTTCTGGCTATTATTACTGTAAATTTATTAATCATTTTGTGAACATTTAGCAATTTATATCATTCAAGTGACTTCATTAATTGTTCCATTTTTTTTGGTAAGTTTCGTTTTATTCTTACTTTATGGTTGTATGTTCGTCAATAATTTTCATTTCTCTTACAGGCCTTCATGTTTGCTTGGTCATTCCAGCAAGCATTTAATTTCAGGGTTTGCACTATGGTTTTCATGGTCAAGTTGAGTAAATTGTTTCATATGGCCACATCCTTCCAAATTTTTTGTTTTTGGTACTTCCTGTTGTTACAAGATGCCGTGCACACGTATTGTGTTTGCGATTCTGCCACTGCAAATTAAGGGTAATGTATTTTGAAATAATTTGCTTACCCGTTGTAGCTTACAAATGCAATTGGTAGATTGTAATTTGAATTTTCGTCAGATTTGAGGGAAAAGGGGAAATGTAAAAAGAAAATGTAGAACATAAAATGTGTAGTAACTTGCAGAGAGTGGATGTTTGTAACTAATGATTTTATAGAGAGTAGGTAGTTGTATTTTACAATTTTGTCCTCATAATAAATACGTGTCAGCGCCAGAATCATTTTCAGTGTAACACCAAAAGGGTATTACACCAAAAGTGATGTTCTCATTATAAATAGTATAGATATTGTTGAGGGTTAATGGTTGGTTTAAAAAGGCTGCTTAAAACCCGAACCGCCATCAACTACAATATTAAGGGGAGTTTCTATCAAAGATAAATGAAGCATTATTATCTTACACACCATGTAATCATGTCTTTTTCTTTTTACTAGTATAGAGCACATGCGTTGCACGTGGATATAATTGATAGTAATGTTTGAAGTGATATTATTATCTTTTTTTGGGATCAAAATAATCTAATGCAATTGTGTTCTTATTTCTTTTGTGACTTATTTTAGAAAAAAAAATGTATATTTGATCTTCGTCATTGTAATCAGTTTAACGTTTAAAATATTCTTTGTAAGCTTCTGAATTGAATAAATGTTTGATAATAATATTGAAAATAAAAGCAGATGAAGAATTTAAAAGAATAAATATACGTCTTTATTTTTGTAATATGTTAAATTGGTTTATTGTTAAGATTTGTAATTTTCAACACTAAGTGCTTTGTATTTCATCAATAAGAAATGCAAAACACCCGGCCTTCAACTGCAATAACTAAACATATTTTCAGCTCAAATTGACACCATATTTAAGCCTTTTTCATTTTTTCTGTTTTTTTTTTCAACAATTTTTTGTTTCTTAATTGATTTCTCATATATTTCAGTTTCTTTATTTTGTGTATTTCAATTTCTTTATTTTATTTTTCAGTTTTTCAATTAGTTAATTGCTTGCTAACCTAAAAATGCAAGGAAGAAAATCACAGTTCTCATTAATCAGTTCAATAACTAATGTTTATTTCAACCAAATTAAAAAGAGAATAATAAAGGACTTTCTTAATTCTGTTTTTCTTTCTCATCACACTTTTCATTTTTCAATGTATAGAATAAGATTCATTATCCAATGTTCTTTTAATTTCATCAAAACTTAAAAGGGAGTAATAAAAGAAGAGTAAGGATATAATTGACGTAATTAACGAAGGATATAATCGTCCAAAAATAATTTACAACATTCATACTTTTATGTAACGCACACACACACATAAATATATTTTTCACAACCACACATTTTTGTTTCTCAATGTGTAAATGTAGGTTTAGATTAAATTAATGACCTAATGTTCATCAAATGCATTACAAAAAAAAAACTAATTACGGAAGGGTAGGGTTGTTATTGGAATAACTAATGGAGAGTAAAACCGAAAATGATTACAAAATTAGTAATTAATAATAGTATTTATGAAAGGGTAGGATTGTTATTGGAGTGATTAATGAAGGGCAAAAATGGAATAAAATAATTTACAAGATTCATACTTTTATAGGTAGTATAGATTTTGAAGCTGGTCATGTTAAGAAGACGTTTGTTTTAAATTTTGCGTCAGCACTTGATTTTAATAGCATTTGTTGTTATTGTTCAATATATCATTTCTTATCATGTTGAAGCTACTAAAAGTTTCATGACAAAATTATAATTGGTTCTAAACACGTTTTTTCATATGCAACACATAGGGCCAAAACTAGTAGGTAAGATTAAAAAAGGGGAGGAAAGAAAGAGAGTGATGAACGGTTAGAAAAGTAAAAAAGAATTGTGGCGCAAAAAAGGCTTGGATTGTAGGATGAAGTTCTCTGGTGAATTTAAAAAAAAAAAAACTAGTCTAAAGTGGTTATTTCAACCGGAAAAAATCCTTCTAGAATTTCATGGATTATTTTTTGTAGTTATCAAACATTGAATTTTATTTATTGTCTTTGGCTGAGGTATTCCAACTAAGGATGAAATCTTTTATTGGTAACTCTAAAAGTGGATTTGTAAAATTCTAAGGGGGGGTTTGAAGGGTAGATTTAGCGTCCCAAATACACAATCAAAATAACTAGTCTAAACTAGTTTTTTTGTTAAATTTTCAGTTAATAACGTGAGAGAATTTTAACCTAAATTTATGGGATGAGAAAATAGGTTGAGTAACTGCTTTCTCCACCCCAACCTCGAGCCTCACTTTTCTCTCTAAGGTACGTCGCTTCCGGGCAAGCAAAATGAAAACACCGGCCAAACCATATCAACAACTGGGAATTTATTATTTATTTATACTAAATTCACAACACCGGCCAAACCAAATCAACAAGTGGGAATTTATCATTATACTAAAGACCGCTTGTTATTGCACATAACATAGGTTTTTCTCGCGAAACCATCAATTAAATTTGATCATGAACTGTGTCTCGACAGTGCAGTATGCCGTTCTTTGTTGTGGAAGACCATCGATTTCTTTACGCCATCTTGCGATCTCCGTCAAGGCAACACTTTATCGTCCTATCTTTTTATTCTGTCTCAATGAGTTGTCTAACCTCTTAACCCAGGATAAGGATGCAAAGCTAATCCAGCCGATTAAGGTGGCACGATCAGGGATCAGTATATCTCACCTATGAGGCCGCATGTTTGTGGATGATATCCTTCTGTTTTGTAGAGCTACGAAAGAGCGGTCGTAACTTCATGAACACGTTAAACTCCTTCAGCTCCTACGCGGGTCTCCATGTAAATGTGTCAAAATCAAATATTTTGTTCTACACAAACACTTCTCAAGACATTAGACTTTATTTCAAGCATTGGGTCCCAATCATTGATAAATTTGATGCGTAACTGGGTGTACCTCTACCTAGGGTCACATTTTCTAGGAACAATTTTCTCATATCGTGGAAAAAAAACCCGAATCAAACTCGTTGCGTGGAAAACAACGAGCCTTTCCTTTGCGGGTAGGGCTATCCTTGTCAAAGTTGTGCTCAACTCAATCCCCATTTATTCTATGCAAGCTTATATGATCCCAACCTTTGATGCTAACCACATAGACACGCTAAGTAAAAATTTCCTTTGGGGTCACTCTAAAATGATCACAAATGGCATGGTATCTGTTGGAACACTATCACCAAACATGAAATCCTGGGTGGCCTGGTTATCTCTCAAACTAGTTAAATGAACCAAGCTACGTTCATGAATTTAGTTTCCTTACACCCTGCGGGCTAGAGTCATAAAAAATAAGTACTTCCTGCTTGAGTCGACTGGATGGCTAAGGAAAAACTTTGAGATCAAGTATTTGGAAGCAAATCCTTCGCGCCGGGGAGAAAATGAAGAACACTATTTATTGGTAGGTAGGAAATAGGACGGTGATATCCTTTTGGTATCATAAATGGCTTCCTATGGGGAGCATTCGATCTCAGTTCATTTGTCCTATTCTGCAGCACACTGAATGCCTGACAGTTGGAACTGTTATTCAGGATTGAACTTAGGATATGCAAGCTATCAATTTTTTCGTGCCTCAACACATCTCAACCCAGATCTTCGACATCACGTCCCTCTCCATCGTGATTCAACTGACACTAAATTTGTTAGTATAAAACTGAAATTTTAAAACTAAATCTTTTATGAAAATGTGATGTTAGTATAAAATAGATTTGAAACATGCAAATCTTATGACACATATATTGAAAATAGATAAGTAATTAAAGTGAAAGAATCGCTGGCCTGTGAGAGACGCGAATGAAATTCTCTGACTTAAAATCGTTGTTGTCTCCCTTCGTGCAGGTTCTAAAGAGAAATAACGATCCAAGATTTAACCCAAAGGCTCACAGCGGCGTCTCCTCTAATAGCACGACTGCATGAAGACTTTTGAACCCGTCCAATCAATTGCCCACAAAAAAGATATCACAAAGTATATAGTAAAGTAGAAATCTCAATATGATAGTTTTGTTGTTAGTATTATTTTTAATACAAACCCTATATATATATAGGGAGAGAAAAATACTAAATAAGAGTCACAACTTTTAACACCAAAATAAAGGGTTACAACCCTTCAATTTAAATTCAAATAAATGGTAGTTTTAAAAAACTTCCAACAATTTCCCACAAGTTTTAAAACTCCATAAAATCAATAAAATAAAATAATAAAATAAAATAATCAATATAAGTGGGCAACATAATACAATGCAGTAGGTGTAGGTGTCTTAAGGACTTGAACCTACACTTAGTGTATCAATTTTCATTTGAGAGAACGCTAATGGAATCTTACACCTTGAATTAGGTCCCTTTGGCCAAACTTCAATTGTTACACACACTATATCTAATATAGGACGTGGTTCTAGCAGGTTGGCGCTATTAATGGCCATGCGCCCTAATCTTGATTCTCATGGGAGGTTTTAGGGAAGAGCCCAATCCCACTGTCGTGGCCTCACGACGGCTCCCACTTAGGTGAGACCTCCATGTGTACGGGTGACCTCGTACCTTGCGAAAATTACCGACTTGGTCTCATTAAGGATAAATACCCATCCTGAATGTCACACATAAGCATTACCATCATCACTGGAATGGGGAGGAGATACTCTCCTATATATATATATATATATATATATATATATATATATATATATATATATATATATATATATATATATATAGGGTAATGCTTTTAATGAGTTCACTATGTGCGGGTTGTTTCTACCCATTGAACCTTATTCAATGGATCTCCGATCACAAAGGTTGGGTTACCCCCGTAGGTGACTCCCTTGTAGGCTTAGCCCCATTCCCCTCGATGATTCATGTACACCCTTTTTGGGTAAAGCCTTGGTAAAATTTTTAGCCAAGTTCTTTTCCGATTTCACAAAATCGAGTGACACAATATTTTTGTTTAATAGTCCTTTAATGGACTTATATCTCACTTGTATGTGTCTATTCAACTTCTTATTCGTATGAGTTTAATTTGTAAGGGCTATTGCAGCCTTACTATCACAATGAACAAGTACAGCCGGTAAAGGCTTTGTAACAAGAGACATATCAAGCATAAGATTTCTTAACCATTCTGCCTCTATACAAGTTGTGTCCAACGCTATCAACTCTGCTTCCATTGTACTTGTAGATATGAGAGTTTGTTTCTTAGAACCCCAAGATATAGCTACTCCTCCAAGCATAAATATAAATCCAGTAGTCGACTTCACATATATGTTATCAGTTATCCAATTTGCATCACTATACCCCTCAATTTCATTTGGATAACCTCGATACATCAAACAATAGTCTAGGGTTCCTCAAAAATACATAAGTAACCTATTTAAGGCATTCCAATGTTCTCTACTCGGGTTATGGGTATAACGACTAAGTCTTCCAACCGCATAAGCTATATCCGATCTTGTTCTATTGCTAAAATATAACAAAGACCCTATATTTTGAGAATACTTCAGTTGACACACAGGTTCTCCCAAGTTCTTATTCAAGTTTATGCTAACATCATAAGGAATACTTATAGGCGTAACATCATAATGTCCAAACTTCCTCAACATACTCTCTATAGCATTTGATTGAGATAAGGAGATCCCATTACATGTTCTCTCTAGCTTCATTCCTAAAATAACATGAGCTTCTCCTAAATCTTTAGGCTTTTACATTATTAATTGAATTTAAGTTTGTCCCTAAAATCAAAATGTCATCCACGTATAGACATAGGATCACATGCTCTCCATTATCCTCTTTACAACAGAGGCATTTATCGAAATCATTAATTCTAAATTCATAATTCAAAATGACTCTATCAAATTTATCATGCCATTACTTAGGAGCTTGCTTAAGTCCGTACAAAGATTTTTTCAACCTACATACTTTATTTTCTTGTCCTTTCACCTTAAATCCTTCAGGTTGCTCCATATAAACCTCTTCATCCAAGTCACCATTCAAAAAGGCAATCTTTACATCCATTTGGTGTATGACTAGCTTATATATATATGCTAGAGCTAACAAGGTTCTAATGGTAGTAATTCTAGCAAAAGGAGAGTAGGTGTCAAAGTAATCTATTCCTTCCTTTTGAGTAAAGCCCTTGGTTACTAATCTAGCCTTATGTTTTTCTATGCTTCCATCAGGCTTTAACTTTTTCTTGAACACCCACTTACAACCTATTGGTTTGCTTCCAGGTGGCAAGTCAGATAACACCCACGTGCTATTTTCCATAATAGACTTAAACTCATCATCTATAGCTTCTTTCCAAAATGGTGCATCTAACAATGACATAGCCTCATCATAAGTCTTAGGTTCTCCTTCGACTAAATATGTGAAAAACTCTTCTCCAAGATTTTTCTCAATTCTTCCTCTTTTACTTCTCCTAAGCTCCGGCGGAGAGTTGCCCTTGCTACTCATAGATATACTAATAGAACGATCACTAGTATCGATAGAGAGTCTAGAATTAAGACTATGATTTCTAATCCGGTCTTTAAACGGAAACACATCCTCAAAGCATGTAGCATCTCTAGCTTCTATAATAGTGTTATTGGAAATTTTAGAAATTTCCGAATTGATGACCAAAAAACGGTTGGCAGTACTATTTTGAGCATACCCAATAAAGACAACATCTACAGTTTTTGGCCTTATTTTCTTTCGTTTGGGTTTTGGAATTGCTACCTTAGCTAAGCATCCCCACACTTTTAAGAATTCTAACCTAGGAGACCTCTTTTTCCATAACTCGTAAAGAGTTTTATCATCTTCCTTAGAAATTGTTACTTTGTTCAATATGTAACACGATGATAAAACGGCTTCCCCCTACAAGTTCTCGGGAGCACCGGAATTCAACAACATGGCATTGACCATATCTAATAAAGTTCTATTTTTCCTTTCGGCAACACCATTTGATTGGGGTGAATAGGGAGGTGTAACTTGTAAAACGATCCCATGATCTTCACAAAATCTTTTAAAAGCATTCTCGGAATACTCTCCACCTCTATCGGATCTAAAGGCCTTAATCCTTTTCTCAAGTTGATTTTCAACTTCTGTCTTATAAATTTTGAATTTGCTAAAGACACCATCCTTAGTTTTAATAAGGTAAATGTAACAATACCTAGAGAAGTCATCTATAAACGTCACAAAATACTTATTGCCGACTCTAGTAGGAGGTCGATTAGAATCACATACATCACTATGTATGAGTTTTAAGAGGTATGTGTTTCTATGGACCGAACTATAAGGTTTCCTTGGTTGCTTTGCTTGTACACAAATCTCACACTTATGCTTAAGGTCTATAAATTTCCTTGGAAGTAGACCTAGATTCATCAACTTTTGAATTTTTCGAAATCTTACATGTCTTAATCTTTCATGCCAAACATCACTTGTTTCAACATTAAAAACCAAAGAATAATTGCCATCAAACTTGTTCATAACACTCAACTTAAATAATCCATCACATATATAACCTTTACCAATAAGTACTTTATTCTTAGTTATTACAACTTTATTGGACTCCTTTACAACTTTGTATCCATGTTGCACTATGGAGGACTCGCTAACTAAATTCCTTCTAACATCGGGAACATGCCGCACATCACTAAGGCTTAAAGTCTTTCCGGAGGTCAGCTTTAAATCAACCTTTCCAACTCCTAGCACTTGTGCAGCTGTATCATTTGCTAGCATCACGCTTCCTCCACTTGTGTTCTGATAAGATTTAAACAAAGTATGATCACAACAAACACGGACATTAGCTCCCGAATCTAACCACCAATCATCTTTTTGATAGGTAAAATTTACTAAGAGAGGATAATGATCAAACCTAAGAGAAGGTTCACTATCCACCAACATATTCACTCGGGCATTTTGATTACTTTGCTTGGACTTGTGCTCCTCCGTCTTTCTATAGAAACAATCCTTGGCCTTGTGGTTCGTTCTCCCACAAATGAAGCATGGAATGACCACCTTCTTTCCTTTGCCCTTATTATCCCCATGGTTATTATGATTTCGGAAATGGTTAGATTGGCGATGCCCCCCACGATTACGGTTACGGTTCTGACCATTATTATGGTGGGTATGATTGTTGTGACCAAATCTAGAACCATTGTCCCTTGGGTTGAACTGACTAGGATTGTCTAACTCTTTGACATTTTCCATGAGGTTAACCTTGGCTACCATTGAATTGGATTGTTGGTTGTCCAACCTATGCTTTTCCTCTATCCTTAAAGCATTCAAGGCTTGGGTCAAAGTTAAAGCTCCTTATCTATGCCTAAGAGTCTTAGCAAAATCTGACCAAGAGGGTGGCAATTTGTCGATGAGACAAGAAACCTTAAAGTCTTCACTAAACCTACTGCCTTTCATCTCGACAAGTCGTAGATAGTCTAGGAATTCATGGACTTGCTCATTTATACTTTTCCCATCTACCATGACAAACTTATAAAAGGAGGATGCATTAAAATGTTCTATACCGTCATCATCTATACCATATTCTGCTTCTAAGGCATTCCATAGATCCTTAGCCTTTGCGGTAGTGCAATACACGTCATATACAGATGTTCAGAAAGAGTACTAAGGATCCTATTGAGGCAGTGATACTCAATTTGATCAGGGGTATACCAAGAAGAGGTGGAACCGATGCTAGATTCATTAGGCTCCTCAATGGCTGAAATCAACCCTAACACCGTAAGCCAATACCGCATTTGATTTTTCCATCTCTTAAAGTTAAGGTCATTAAACTTCTCCGGTTTAACAGTGTGGGCTTCCTCTAGTGGTGCCATTAGGGATTATAAGGGACAAAGGATAATTCAACTGCAAAAAAGTAAACTACAATCTCAATGTGTAGTTCTACTAATGCACAAATAATTACACTCTTAAAATTATTGTGCTAAATATTTCACAAAGTAGAACAATCACACTATACAAACGTGGTGGCAAATTATTTCAAGAGCTACTATTAAACAAGAAAATCGGTCTACAGTTTATTTGAAAACAAACTGAAATTTAGAGCACCGACTTAAAGAGTGCCTAATCAAGATTTTTCGTGGCTTTAAAATTAAACATTCACTGATTGGAAAGCCTTTAAAATTGGTATATGTGCAAAGGACGTAGAGCCACTATACCATTCAGGAATTCAAGGCAACAAGAATGCTAATGTAATAGGACAAGTAGTTCAGTGGATAATCTGTTTGTACTATTGATTTAATGAAAAGCAATGCCTTGAAATCTTTACACAAACTGGACGGTGACAAGAAGAGAGAATACTGACGGCGATGTCTGGAACTACATGGAAACAAACAACACCCAAGCGGTGCAATGAAACGGTAAAGTGCGGTAAGGACAAAAACAATTTTAAAATGCAATATATGCAACGTTGACACAAAATGCAAATGAAAAGCCTTGTTCAAACAGTTTCAAAATTCAGAAACTAACTTTACAACAGCGATTTTAAACTGTTAGTATAAAACTGAAATTTTGAAACTAAATCTTTTATGAAAATGTGATGACAGTATAAAATAGATTTGAAGCATGCAAATCTTATAACAAATATATTGAAAATAGATAAGTAATTAAAGTGAAAGAACCGCTGGCCTGTGAGAGACGCGAATGAAATTTCGCTGACTTAAAATTGCTATTGTCTCCCTTCGTGCGCAGGTTCTAACGAGGGACAACAATCCAAGATTTAACCCAGAGGCTCACAGCCACGTCTCCTCTGATAGCACGACTACAGGAAGACTTTCGAACCCGTCCAATCAATTGCCCACAAAAAAGATATCACAAAGTATATAGTAAAGTAGAAATCTCAATATGATAGTTTTGTTGTTAGTATTATTTTTAATACAATCCCTTTATATATATAGGGAGATAAAAATACTAAATGAGAGTCACAACTCTTAACACCAAAATAAAGGGTTACAATGCTTCAATTTAAATTCAGATAAATGGTAGTTTTAAAACTTCCAACAATATTATGGCCTTCTGATTGAGGTGATTGCTTGATCACCTCCGCCTATAACTCCCTAGTTTCTATTGCCTCCATGCCTCATTGTGACTAGCAATGAATTTGGAATCTCCCTATCCCTCCCCTCCCCCCCCCCCCCCCCGGCGGATTCAACATTTTCTATGAAAAATGCAGCCACCTTGAAATTCCTATAGGATCTCGACTCCCGTGGCTCCAAAATAAACTCTGTCCCTATAATTACGGTAAGCTTGAGACAATCAACCATGCCCTTTGACGGTGCGCTACAAGCCACGCTATGTGGCAGACGATTTACCCCAAAAAAGTGCACAACCGTTGTAGAAACCTACCCTTCGTCTTTGGTGCAAATCCTTCCCTAATATCCCCTCCGCTACGGGACCTTCAATATTCCTTGGCCTACCTTGTTTGGCTTTCAACTATCCGTTATTTGGCACCATCGAAACAAACTCGCTATCCTCCAAACGTCGTTCCTAAATCACGATAAAATTATTTGGGAAAGGTATATGAACTTGCAAGAGATTACCTATTTTTTTGTAAACCAATTGACCAGTACTACTCCTCACTTCTCTATTCGACAAATTAAATGGATTCCTCCTCCAAAAGGATGGGTCAAAATCAACACGGAAAAAGTGTCAACAAATGTGTTGGTCGAGCTGGTGCGGCTACTCTTATCCGTGATTCTAGTAGCCGATGGATAATAGGGTGCTCTAGAAAACTCCACACTTAGAATAGCCACTTCGCTGAGTGGTGGGCTATCCGTGATGGTCTAGGCCTCGCCTGGACCAACAATAACCGGAACATTATTCTAGAGGTTGATAATATAAGTGTGGTCCACTATCTGTTAAATGATGTGCCCCCCGCCCCGCTATTTGACATTTTAATTCTTGATTACAGGGTTCTACTGAAACGTTCTTTACAGGTTCATGTTTCCCATACTTACAGGGAAACAAACTTTTGAGCAAATTGAAAGGCGAAACAAGCAGGTGATCAGTAGAGTGCATAACATCTTGGCAGCATGAGCCGATCTTTTGTTAAACCTGTTGCACAATTATATTAGTGGGAGAGCCACCCCAAGATGTGTGACTCAACCTTTTAATTAATAAATAAACTATCTCCTGTTTTCAAAAGAAAAAAAAACATATGCGTAATGTTAAATTCACAATACTTTTTAGAGAAATCCACGGAACATATGTTATGTGTTATTAAACATACGTGTAATATAAAACATATAACATTAGTGTAATATTAAACTCACAATACTTTTTAGACAAATTCACATCCCAAGTGTTATATTAAATAGAAAAGTCCATGTTAGTAAAAATACTGTCCTTGTAATATTCATTTTTATACTACAGGATATCCAAAATACTCATATCACTGAATGCACTATCCAAACACAAATCTTCGAGATGTAGGCATTTTAAAATGTAAGGATTTTAAAATCCATATTATTATGAAACAGTCTCTGATTAAGACATGCTTATTGATGTTAGACAAGGGTGGTGCACTGCCATTTCATAGCAACTTGTCTAAATAAATAACGAATTAACGAAGAGATTACTTCAAAAAATAAATTACGATATCACGTCAAACATACAAATATCAAATTTTGACGATGCAATAAAATCGCTTTTCCTTGCAAATACACTCCAGTATTTATACATCAACGGTGTGTTTTTTCTAGTATTACTAATGCTGGAAATTAGAACAAGAGGTACACTTGTAAAGATTAATGAATGCTAGATTTCCAGGTGGTAGGCAAATTTACTCAAAGAGAATGGAGATGCAATTACTGTGCTATATCCTGGGAAGGGTTGTAAATTTATAGGCTTATTCTTTTTGGAGACAATTAAGATTTCTTCCGGTTTGTCTGCAAAGGTCCCACCAAAATAATTTTTTTTTCTTTTTTATGATCACAATCATCTATCTATTACTACTTTATTCAGCATACAATTGTGTAAAACGATAAAAAAAAATGTCAATAATCGTTTAAAAGTACAAATTAAGTGATTTTACTGTTTTATTTTGCTTTTGAAAACGCTGGCCTTCACAATAAAATCCGCAAAACTTCTCTTTGTTCATACGTACGATTTTGGCCTTTACAATGACGTCGGCGAAAGGTCTCTTTGTTCACGCAGGGAAGTCGTTTGCAATTGGACTTTTGACACGTAGATCTTTGAAAATTGACCGCGTCGGCCTTTGTAATGTGAAGGCATGCCCTGCTCTGGTATTGGGAAAGGGGAAGTTGTTACTTGTTTGGTCAAGAGTCGTAGTTAGGTACAGACCACAAACTTTGAGTACATGAAAGCGCAAAGATAAATTACATTTGGCACTTAGGTTTGAGCAGGTATATTATACCCAGTGTTTTATAATAATTTGACACAGTGCTCACTCTCGTTAAGGAACAATAAAAAAAGGAATCGTACAATTTATTGTGATCTATAAAAAATGTCCTTAAATCTTCCTCTTCTTTCATACCAGCCAACGCCTAGTTGCAATTGCTGAAGGCTTCCAATCAAACACACATTGCCTCTGTTGATGGTGGTGGTGGATCGGATGTGGGCAGATCTGACAGAGGAGAGAGAGAGAAAGAAAGGGGCAGTTTAATGGTTGCCGCAGCTGAGGGTGGGATGATAACAATGTGCTGCATGATGGATATTGGTAACAACATCAGGGGGCATAGGTTGATGGTGGGTGAGATGGTCTGGAAGAGAAATGGAGAAAGGAAAAAAGCGGATGACCCTTTTTTTTTTGCCATTAGGGCTAGTATAGCCTACTCACAATTTCTGTCAACTATGTGAATTGAAAAATAAAGAAGTGTAACTTAGTATAATTTAACCGTTACGCATATAAATGAAAATATCAAGAGTGTCGAGGTGTAATTAACCGAAAGCTTAAATACATACTGTGTATATTAGCAATATGGATTTGAGTTTTATTTTATATTGAACATATTTTCTGTCTTTCTTATAATTATATTGATCTTCAAAGAATGAAATAGTAAGTATAATAAGTGTTAGTCCCTCCGTTCAAAAAAAAATTGATCATAATTTATTTTTGAGCTGTCTCAAAAAAATGATTACTTTCCAAATAAAAAAAGATTCTAGTTGTAAGTTTTTTTTATGTTTATTATTTTTTAATTATATTTCTCTGTCTATATTTAATAACGACCCCCTTTCTCTCTTCTGAACTACTCTCTCTCTCTCTCTCAGTAGAATAAAAAATACACAATATTTGACTTATATTCTTAATATGCGTCCAAGCCAAAATTGAGCAATTGTTTTGAGATGGATAGAGTTATTTATTAAGTTTTACTCGCACACTTTAGTTTCTCTGAAAGTAAAGGTTTTTTTTTTTTTTTTTTTGCAAATAACAATTTTGCAACGCAATTGTTATGAAAAAGCTAGACACATCTCCTTCGCTAGCGTAATCAGTGGACCTTTCCATCCCTGTTCTCCTCTCTTGCAACACATCACATTTGTTTACCAATGTAGATCGCCTTCGAGGTCCACCAAACGATCCTTGCGGATGATTTTGTTGGAACAGTTGAACCAAGCACATTTAGAATCGAAATATCAACAAGATTTGTATCCACAAGTCAAATAGTTTCAATCTGCCTTGGTCGGCCATACTTCCCTCAGCTTCCTGTTCCCCCAATGTGACTCATTGGTTCGTGCGTATTGCACTAAAAAAGAAGGGTAAATATCTGGCTTCTCAAAAACTTTGTATGCTTCACATTTATTAGTTTTCAACCGAATACGTTAAGATACTTTTAAGACTTTGATATCCACTTTATACAAGATTCTAACTCCGTCACTGCATATATAATATTGTATTAAATTTAGAATATCTTCCACACTAAAAGTCTTGTTTGGTCACCATATATATTTTACTATTGTTATTTATAATTTTAAAGATACTAATAACAAGTTTGGCAAGCATAAATGTGTTGTGAAGTAGTATTCAAACAAGATGTAACTGGTGTTTTTATATTTTTTGAAATAGTATGTTCGGTAATTTTGTTTTTTTTTGCAAATCTAAACAAGTTAATTAATGCTTTTTTTCTGAGAAGATATTTTTTTTCCATATTTCAAAAACCATAAGAGTGAAAGGAAAAAAATGATGGCAAAGGCAGTGTTCTTTTGGGTACTCGTTGAAGTCTCATGGGAATTAATTAAGATATTTGGGCAGAATAGAGGAACAAAAGTTGGAGCCGTGATGAAAGGGGAAAGAAGAAGAAGAGGAAGAGGAAGAGGAAGAGGAAGAAGAAGAAGAAGAAGAAGAAGAAGAAAGCTTCTTCTCTGCTTCCAGCAGCTAATAAGAAAATACCAGTAATTAACTAGCCTTAAACCGGACCGTAAGAGACAGAAGACGGTTCCTTGCTGGCTTATATATATATGTCCCACTTCGGTCTTGTACTTCGTTTTTGGTCTTGCACTGTCCTGGGTTTTCTACTTCGGTCTTGTACTAAACCGCGTTCCTTGACTGGGTACATGCGTTCACATTTGGACCTATCATCTATGATAACAGAAGATAGTATTCCTTTTCTTCGACGCGTGATTATCTATAAATATATTTAATGATTGCAGGAATAGTTTTTTTTTTTGTTTTGAGAAAATTCAAAAATATATATCAGGATAAAGGTATTTAGGATTCACAAATATCGTAGAGATACTTTTAGAGTGAAATTGGAAGACAATCCCATCCAATAAGTAACTGACTACAAATCATAATAACACAGCCGGCCCAAAACACCACAAGGAATCATCAAAGCGACATGTCATTTTGAGGGAGGGGCTCCCAGGCTGTACGTTGTTAAACCATTCCTAAGGATCCCTTTACTAGATCGACAAACAAAAGTCGCTTAAAGCCGATGGAAGGGACAAAACACCAGCATTTCCTTGGGCAAAATGCAGTGCATGCATCCCCTGTGGCTAGCATTCAATTTACACAAAAATGATGTGGATGATAGACCCAGTCTTACACATTAGTGCTCATCTGCAACAAGAAGTCACAATCAGGAAGTAGCATAATAACGTGAAAACAATGTAGCTTTTTAACCCAAGTTATTCCGGCTATTATGGCTAATCCAAATGAACTAAATTCTGTGGAGGGGACACTAATGTCAGCACTAGCTCCGATTGGTACCCATTGATAATTAAACAATACCATACCCAAACCATCAACCGGAGAACCAGTTCCCGAAATGGCATAGAAAACAGGATATGATAAAACAGCACAGCCTCAACTATTAGGAAAATGGAGAGGTTATAAGGGAGGATAAAAATGATCAAAACGATCCTTCCAGTGTAACTGGCTACTACTATCACGAATCAGAACTCGGCGAAGACGAATTTGAAATTTACTTGAACCTATAATGTTACGAGTCAGAACTTGACTTTGGCGGACAATTAGAAGCGGAGCAATTTTTTTCCCCTGGAAGATCAGAGCATTCCTACCCAGCCAGATAGTCCACAGAGTGACTAAAATGCTCACTAACCGAATTAACTCACAGCCTTTCCGATAGATTGGCTTAGCTAACCAGGTTGTCAGCCAATTCGAAATCGTGGAGGTAGCTATGCAAAAAAACCGTTGTCGTTCTAGAAGAAATAGCCAAATCTGACTCACATAAAGGCAATTAAGAAAGAGGTGTTCATGAGTTTCAGACCGAGATAAACAGAAGGAACAGGAATCTCTAACAGGGCAATGGCGTTTAAGAGTGCAATGGCCAGGGGTCATTCCGGGAATATGGTAAGGAAAAGGAATGGCCCTATCAATTAAGAACCGGTATGCTGCAGATACTGAGAATCCATTATCCTTGACAAAAGATCAAATCCGTTGATCCTCTAACCCATGGGGTAAACAGTTAAGCTGCAAATTTTGGGAGACAATTTCTACGAGGAATGTCTGGAAAAATCTTCCAATTTCCAAGTTACGGTATCAGGAAAAAAGAGGTCGGATATAGACCAATGAGTATTCTAACTAGTATGATATTGCTGTAGAATCGTAGGTGGAACAAAATGCAGCCACCACTCCATGCAAACAGAAATCGATATCCCATTCCCTATATCCCACTATAAGCGCTATTTGAGAATACATTGACCCACGATCAAACCTCCCCAAGTCCATGACCAAGTTCTAGGTTGATCTGCATGAAGAAAATGATGCCGAACAAAATACTTTCCTCTAAGTACTTGAGCAACAATACTTAGGGGGTTAGACCAGATTTTTCAAGCCTGTTTGGTAAGTAAAGCTTGATTAAAAAGTTTGAAATCGCGAAATGAACTGCCTAGCTTTTTAGGGAGGCACAAGGTAAGCCATGCAATCTAGTTAATAGATTTACGAGACGCTTTCCTAGACCACCAGAAACGATTTAAAATTTGATTTAGTTATAACTTCTTGTATAATGATAATTAATTATCATTGAATTTTTTTTGTGACTTTTATTTAGTGACCTTATAAAAATACTGTTAAAAAATTATCACTGAGATTGTTATCAAAATTGCAAGTAACTGTATTTAATAACTATTAATTGCCACCTTGCTAATATTTTTTTACTATCAACATAGTAATAAAAGTTTTTTATAATGTTAAATTTATTTTTGGTCCGATGAAAAGTGTACGCATTAATATACTTTTTAAAACTTTTTGTCATACCGTATTTTATGAACCGGTCCAAACATAATTCGGATTACTGGCTAGTAATATTAGTAGTCTGGTACACCTACGAAAAACAAAATAGAAGCTGGGCGTGGGGGCGTGGGAACAGCCTCAAGGCCCTCACCTGTCCTTTAAGGTAGGACCCCCGAAGTCCTATGGCAAACTTTGGAGCCGACTTTTCCTTCAACCAGATTTCAGAAGTGGATTGCAGAAAAGAACCGGATTCTGGATGTAGACCGTCGAAATCACTACTCTTATAAGGCATTTGTGCTTGAGGGGCCAAATCAAATACAATACTCAGGGCGTTTACTAAGACCGACGCCGCACTGAAAATTCTGAAGTTCTTTCTCTGCCTCCACCGGCCAAAAAAGTTAGCCAAAGAAGACGTTTCTCATTGCTCTGACCACTTCGGTCCTAGCTTGTACAGTCCGGTGCCTTGATTTAATTTATGCATCTGTACACATTCGTGTTCAATGAATAATTCCAAGTAACAAAAGATACGTAGTTTAAAAAAAATTGATAGTAAAAAATTACTGGTGTAAATTATAACATGGTCCTTCTAAGTCTGACCTTATGGGCTAAATAGTCGTTTAATTACAAAATGTTTCTTTAAGTCTGACCTTATGTGCTAAATGGTAATTTAAGCATGAGATGTTTCTCATTGAACTTTTTAAATCACTTTCGTGATTTAAAACATCCCTTCGCCCATAAACTGGGAAGTCAAAAACTTATGGACTCTTTATTGTGGGGCATATTGTAACTTCACAACTAATAGTCCCAAGGATGAGACATGGCAGTTGACAAGGACCCTTATTCCCAATGCGTGCTTCAATGACAAACAACTCGTCTGTATCCTACCATCATCAGACGTAACATCAGAATCCCACTTGGGAACGCCCAGACGGGTTTTGAATGGTAGCCTGGTAGGGAATTGGTTCGGAGAACCAGGAGTTTCTTGAAGTCCCGGTGGGAACACCACGTCTCGGCAATGCCTGTGGTGGAGGAGCACTGACATGGCACCAGTGATGACATTTTTGTCCAAGCCTTCTTCCTCTACATCTTACATTCATCACGCTTATGCTCATCACTCCGGCTGCGGGGGGGGGGAGGGGGGGGGGGGGGGGGGGGGGGGGGGTGATTCAAGCAATTATAGTTAGGTATTGTTTGGTTGAATTTGTTTGATTGGAATATATCATTCAATAGGGATTTATGTGGTATCCAAGCGAAAATGAGTTGCTCTAGGGTTTGTCATATAATATTTGGCTAATTACACTTATGTTCCTGAGATTAGGGGGTAATTACAGTTAAGGATACAAAGTTTCAAAATGTAACATTCCGTGACCAAACACTTTTAAAATGTATCATCCGTGTCCATCCGTCAGGGTTCCGTCCAAAAAGTACACTTTTTTATGATGTCATCAATTTATATTTTTAAAATGACGATACTACCTCCTGTGCTGTATATATTGAATATATTTAAAAAAAATTAAATTAAGATTTCAAGGTTTAATTTAAAGATTAGGGTTTGAAAACCCCAAGCTTTTGAAAACTAATTTACAAATTAAGCTTTTGAAATCCTGAAATTAGGAGGATTCAAACCCTGATTTAAAAATTAGGTTTCAAAATCAACCTTAATTTAAAAATTAGGGTTTTTTCAAAACCCTAATTTTCAAATTAGGATTTCTCTTATCCAGATCTGATCTCGCCGCCCACTCCCTCACCCCATGCCGCCGGCAGCCCAAGCCCCCTCACTGGCCCCATGCCGCCGGCAGCCCCAGTCCCCTAACTTGCCCCATGCCGCCGACAGCCCCAGCCCCTCCCTCCCCCAACCCACATCGTTGTTGCCCATACAAGCGAAGTTGTTTCAGCGGGAATTTTAGCCGGATTTCAGTCGCGATGAAGATCGACCTTCCTTGTTAGCAAATTGGAAGGTACCGCTGGAATTGATTGAACTGGAGGTATAAAACTGCCATTAGAACTCCATTTGATTTGGATCCTTGTGCACACAGTTCAACTTGGAAGTCAAGTCGAAGGGTATGGAGCAGATCGATGAGTATTTTGCCTTGATAGCACTCGTGTATCACAATCTGGGGTTTCGGCGGCTTTCAGGTGCAGTAATGGTTTTTTTCGGCCGTTTTATTGGCTTCTTTGATTTGTCGCCGATTGCCGGCAACATTGCTTCTCCCAGTTCCCCGGTCTATCCCTTTTCTTTTTTCCCTTATTTTTTCTTCCGTTTCTGGCGTGATTTCATTTGGTTTTTCGGGCAGATCTTCCATCAGTGATTCCTTGGTCTCCAGCATTGACGGTAGTCCCCTTCCCCACCGACAACTTGTTGTTATCCGATCTGGAAGTTTATGATGGAGATAAAGTAATAGCATATGAAAAAATTAACCTTTTAACTCAAGGGCACTAAAGTCATTTTATTAAAACCGTTAGGATTTTTAAGATTCCTTTTGTCAACAGACATAGGTGTTACATTTTGAAACTTTGTGTTCTCGGGTGTAATTACCCCCAAACCTCAGGGACATGGGTGTAATTAGCCCTATAATATTTTTTGAGATAAGGATCCTCTACTGTGTGGCATCCCTACTGTAATAGCTTTAGCGATAAAAGATTGTCACTACAAGTGTTTGCAGTTGCTTAAATTTATAAGGACAATCTTTTGTCACTAAATATGCATTTAGCAACAGTTTTCTACTATAGCAGATGATCCTGATCTCATTTCTTGTCATGTCATGGCGCCATGTCAGCTGCCATGTCTCATCCATAGGGCTATTAGGCCTCAAATTATGAGTATGCCCCTTAGTCAAAGGTCTATAAGTTTTGACTTCTCATTTTATGAACAAAAGGGCCTTTTAAATCATGAAAGTGATTTTAAAGGACAATAGCTGAACAATTTGTACTCGAAAGACCATTTAGAACATAAAGCCAAAGCTAAAAGACCATTTTATAACTACCCAAACTATTGATATAAAATAATGTAGAATATTGCCTACACACCACGAACGTAACAGAAGTAGAGTTAAAATAATAAGCCTAAGAACAAGAATTTAATCTGGGGGTCTTTAACCCTTAGGGGTGGAAAAAAATGGCACAGGTCTTGAAAGATAATTTCAAGGTCGCTGGTTCCAATCTCAAAACTGATGGACGATAAAAAAAATTATAATTCTGACCATATGAAAAAAAAAAATTGGAGGCCTTTCAAATTGCCCAGCTTCACCTCTGTAAACTAAAGGTATTAAAGGGCTGGCCTAGCCCGGGCCCTTTAGGCTTGGCAGGAAAATCGACCAAGCCATGGACCATGAAAAAACGAGCCGGGTCTGGGCTGGGCCATCTGAAGGATATCAGGGCCCGATCCTGGTCGAAGCACTTGGCCCAAAATTTAGGTCTGGGCTTGCGCTAGGCCCGGACCCTTATAAGAAAATAATTTTTTTAAAAATTTGTTTATTCATTTTTTGTTTTGAGGTAAAATCAAATTTAAGATAAATTTGTTCATAGGCCTTCCTCATTTAATCTAGGCTTGAGATCGGCTATTTCTAAACAAACAAGTAAAGATATATATATATATATATATATAGGATTAATTTTTCAAAAAAAGTGAGAAAAAACATCTATTTTACTTGTAAATAGTCACGTTCTCATGTGCATCGTTTGCTTTAAATATATTTAATTTGTTTGAAAATAATCCACGGCAAAAAAGTAAACTATCTTTTGAGAAATAATTTATTCTAAAAACTTGAGAAAACAGAAAGAAAAAAAATTACCTAATCATTTGAAAGATTTTCAGCGCTCGAATCGTTGCTCTGTTTATCGTAAAGCGGTTTATCTTGCTCCTGGTATTCTGCACCAGCATAATCCTTCCAACATATACATAGCTCCAGTGGCTCGGGGTTAAGACGACTCCTATCTCCAGTCATCCAACACCCTCTTCCTTGCTGAAATATAAAACTCTGAAGCAACCGTGGAGGCTTACACATGTAGTACATCCTGAGCAATTTAGGATAAATTTTATTTATAATTTTTTGCATTTTGTTTCCAAAAAGTTTACAAATCACAATTCATCTGCTCATTCATTGATAATGAATAATAATTATCAGTATTTGTATATAAACCAATTTCATTAAAAGAGAAAAAAGAAGACGAACGTATAGAACTAGAAGTACTTTCTACTTTTTTTTTAATTTCTCAATGCCCTTGAGAAATAACCCATAATATATCTGACCGCTCGACGATGTAGCTCGCCCGCTCACTTTAGCGGAATTTAGATATAAGTTATAAAGATCTTCAAATTACTTACTCACTTTCTTTGTAAGCTCGGTTATGCCGGCTGCCGGATAGCACATTTTTCAGATATTTCTACTATTGAGACATGCGCGCGCATGCAACTTGAATCTAGGATTCATCAAACAAGTGGCGGCAGCAAAAATAAGAGGCAATTCTTCCCAATAATTATCAAAGTTAATGTCCATTTGTTTTACTAAATCCTGAAAGGGTTCTATATATCTCTATTTCTCTAAAATATTAGCAATTTTTAGAATTTCGATTACACAAATAGGGGATGTGGGATAGTACGTACCAGACAATAGAATAGTAAATATGTAAAATACTTCTAAAACTTCAATTAAGTGTGCAGCCATCTGCCATTCGTCGGGAGTTGACAAGCCTTGTGGAAAGATGTTTAGTAGGCAGTGAATATACACTTGTTTATATAACATAACATGTAAAAGCATTTTATATGTGAAGTTCCACATATGCACGACATATGTAAGTGGTCTTCTACGAGACAGACTATATTGAACACATAAAGCTTTAAATTGTTGTATTCTCGGACACGAACAATTAATATATGACGCCATACCCCTCAATTTGTGAAGAATATCTTCTGCAGTAGCTAAACTATCTTGAACAATTAAATTAATTATATCGCAAACACATGGAACATGAAAAAAGTTAACATAAAAAATAAGTCTAAGGTTTGTCTTTAAGACTTGAACAACAACTATATTATTAGAAGCACTATCAAAACTGATATTCATAATCTTGTCATTTAATTTAAACGTGTTACATACTTGGACTATAATATCAACGAAGTGAGGGAAAGAGTTCAAAAGCGATGATTCTCTTGTTCATAACCTAATTAGAATCAATCTAATGTGCCGTGACACAAGCATAATTAAACATAGTGAAAAAGATATTTTCAAACATCAGACATAAGACTAACTCTACCATCAAATTTATAAAAATAATCAATCAAGCGTCCTTTAGCAGCATTATACTGTCTAAGTGCATCAGGCCTAGTTGTGTTTCAATGACCCTTTTTATACAAATGTTACACGTAAATATTCATATATCTATAGCAGTGTTATCAAAGGCACGCCTAGGCACAAGGCGCACTCTCTGCTCCTCGCCTAGGCGCACTCAACCGTTCATTATTTTTTATTCTTTGTTTCATAACATAATAAATTAATATCTAAATTGCAAAAAAAAAAAATTGAAACCCCAAATCACTAATCAATCCATTCTCATATTGTTCTTCATTGTGCTAGTATCCCGTCTCCAATTGTTACTCTTTTTAAAGTAAATCTACTCTTTCACTTCACTTTATAGACAAAGAAGATGAAATCGAGATAGAATCTCTACTAGACTTGGAGTCTATGAATCCTTTTTGAGGAAACCATTGTTGGCTTAGCCCTCACTAATGATGAGAATGACGTTCCCATATTCACTTAAGATTAACTACGTCTCATTGGATTTGAAACTTTTTCTAGTGTTTAAAATTTGTTAAATTGCCATGTCCTAAAAATTTTTACGTGATTTTATTAGTTTAATGCACTAATATCTACTTATTTTTATTTTGCGCTTCATTTTGAAAAGGCGCGTGCCTGCGCCTTGCGCCTAGGTTCCAGGGACCCTTTGTGCCTTTAATAACTATGATGCAGAGCACTTATCATTATCAGTAAAATTAAAAGCTTGTTTATCATGAATAATAAATTCAGCAAGACCGTCTCTTTACAGCCAACTTTTCCTCCAACCAGATTTCAAAAGTGGATTGCAGAAAAGAACCGAATTCTGGATGTCGGGCGTCCTAATCATTACTTTTCAAAGGCATTTTTCCTATAGGAGCTGAATCAAATACAATACTCAGGGCATTTACCAAGATCGACGCCGCACTGAAAAATCTGAAGGTCTTTCTCTACTTCCACCAGCCAAAAAAGTTTGCCAAAGAAGACATTTCCTCATTGGCCTGACCACTTCGGTCTTAGCTTGTACAGTCAGGTGCCTTTATTTAATTTACGCATCTGTACACATTCGTTTTCAATGAATTATTCCAAGTAACAAAAGATAGTTAGTTTGAAAAAAAAAAACAAAGGATAGTCAAACATTATTGGTGTAAATGATAGCATGGTCCTTCTAAGTTTGATCTTATGTGCTAAATGGTCGTTTAATTACAAAATGTTTCTTTAAGTCTTATGTGCTAAATGGTCGTTTAAGTAGAAAATGTTTCTTGTTGAAGTCTTAAAACATCGGTTCGCTCATAAAGTTGGAAGTCAAAAACTTATAGTCCCTTTATTGTGGGGCATATTGGTAACTTCACAACTAATAGCCCCATGGACGTGACATGGTAGTTGAAAAGGAGCCTTTTTCACAATGGTTGCTTCAATGACAAACAACTCGTCTGAATCCCACCATCATCAGGCGTAATATTAGAATCCCACCTTAGGAACACCGAGACGGGTTTTGAATGGTAGGGAATTGGTTCAGAGAATCAGGAGTTTCTTGAAGTCTCGGTGGGAACAGCACGTCGGCGCCAGCAATGCCGGTGGTGGAGGAGCATTAACATGGCACCAGTGATGATGAGTTTTGTTCAAGCCTTCCTCCCCTGCATCTTATGCTCATCACTCCGGTTGCGAGGTGTGCATGCATGTGTGTGTGCGTGCTTGAGAGAGAGAGAGAGAGAGAGAGAGAGAGAGAGAGATATATGCAAGCAATTATAGTTAGGATGTTTGGTTGAATTGGTTTGATTGGAATATATCGTTCAATAGGGATTTACGTGGTATCCAAGTGAAAATGAGTTGCTTTAGGGTTTGTGATAGACCATTTTTTGAGATAAAGATCCTCTACTGCGCGGCATCCCTACTGTAATAGCTTTAACGACAATAGATTGCCACTACAAGTGTTTTGTAGATGTTGCTTAAATTATAAGGACAATCTTTTGTCACTAAAGATGCATTTAGCAACAGTTTTCTACTGCAACAGCGGATCCTGATCCCATTTATTGTCAGGTCATGGCGCCATGTCAGCTGCCATGTCTCTGCCATAGAGCTATTAGGCCTAAAATTATGAATATGCCCTTCAGTCAAAGGTCTATAAGTTTTGACTTCTCATTTTATGAACAAAAGGATCTTTTAAATCATGAAAGTGATTTTAAAGGACAAGAGCTAAACAATTTGCACTCGAAAGACCATTTAGAACATAAAGCAAAAACTGATAGGGAGCTGATCCGTTGAGAGCGCGGGCAAAATGGGCTATTTTGCAATCGGGATCTGGGATGGACGGCACAGATCTTTTTTTAAAGCTGTCAGTTGTCCACTACATAGTGTAGCAGACTGACCTTTTTACCATATTGCCCCTCTTCCTTCGTCCCTCGTCCGCCATACTATAAGGCAGACAACTTTTTTGGCCTGACATGTGACAGTCAAAAAGTCGTCCGTTATACAGTGTAGCGGATGACTTTTCGCCTGACACGACTGACACAATTCCATTAACGTCTGTACCTTTATTTCTGCACACGTCAATGTTGTCGCCAATGCTGTCCGCTGCACAGTATCGCGGACAGTATTGCCTAAAATTCTGCTTCTCAACTCTTTCAGCACAATTTTCTTCTCTTTCAGACTCGCTTCCATTTTCAGCTCCCTTCAACCTTCGAGTAACACTTACTTCAAGCTTCACTCAAACAAGGTAAGCTTGTGAATGGTGAAGTTTACTTTATGGATTGACTGGTAAAGTATAATTTATTTGTTTGGACAAAAAGTAGATTTTTTGTGATGTTCTAGAAATATATCACTCTATTCATCAATTTGTGATGTTCTACACATGATGTCACTCTAGATTTTTTGTGATGTTCATAAAAAAGGTATAATTTGTTAACTTTAAATAAAATAATTATAGTTTAATTCGATTTTTTTTAGGTTCGCTAACTTCAAAAAATTTATCCTATTTAAATTCAAATTTTTTGAGATATGTTTGTTGTATTTTGGCATGATGAATTTGTCTATTTAACTTAGTAATTTTAATTTGTTATATTCAATAAATTAATAATTGTTAATTTGGAGACACTTTTGAAATTATGCATATGGTATATTTGTCATCCTAAATTGGTCTATTCGCCAAGGTATTTTTAGGTAATATTTTTAGTTATAAATGTCATTTGATTGTTAAGCGTAGTCTATTTCTACACAGGTCTTGTTTCACAATATCTGATTTTGTGTCGAGCTCCAACGCCCCCGTAGATGCTAGTGATCCGTATCTAGGACGAACGTTTCAAACATTAGAAGAAGCTAAAGAATGTTTGCGAGCGTATTCATTGAGGGTTGGTTTTGGCATTAGAATAAAGAATACAAGAACAAGCAACATAACAAAAAAGATATGCTCTCGCTTATACGAGTGTCATGGGGGAAGAAATCCATTGCAAAATGAGACACGCGTAGGCAATGATGATGAAATAGGATATTTGCGTAGAAGACGGGACTGCTTTGAGTGCACAAATTGCCAGGTCAAGATGTTTGTAAGCTACAAGCCCAAGCAAAATCATTGGCTTATTACCAGTCTGGAACTGGCACACAATCACCCGTTAGTAACCCCTTTTAAGGTGAGTCAGATGCATCAACACAAGAAGATGGGTAAGGTCGCGAGGAGCCTAATTCACACAATGAGCAATGCACAAATTGGACCTACTGAGATTGTTAATGTTCTTGCTGAACAGGTTGGGGGAATTCAAAACTTAAACTTTAACAAGACAGACGTTCGTAACGCTGTCCAAACCCATAAAGGAGCCGCGTATGACCTCAATGATGCTCAATCCACAATGAGCCTATTGAAACGGATGCAGATGAAGGACCCACAGTTTACCTTCGATTATAAACTTGACGACGAGCATCGAGTTAGTACAATTTTTTGGGTCGACGGTCGTTCGAGGCTAGCTTATAAGCATTTTGGGGATGTCGTGACTTTCAACACCACATACCATACCAACAAGTACTCGATGCCGCTCGCTCCTTTCACGGGCGTCAATCATCATTATCACTCCATCTTGTTCAGGTTCGCCTTGTTAAGGGACGAGAGCGAGGGTTCTTTTGTATGGTTGTTTAGGACGTGGCTGGAAGCAATGAACTTCAAAGCACCCAAAGTGATCATCACGGATCAAGATTTGGCAATGAAGAAGACTATTGCTACCGTCTTCCCAGACACTCGACACAACTTGTGCACTTGGCACATAAGCAACAAATACCCTAAACATCTGCATCACGTGTACGCAAAGTATCCAGACTTTAAACAGGATTTTGACAAGTGTGTTAACAAGTCGTTAACGATTGAGGAATTCGAGGAAAGGTGGGAAAAGCTTGTTCAGGATTACTCATTGCAAGACAACGAGTGGCTCCAGCACTTGTAGAGCGCAAAGAGCAATGGATTGGCGTTTACACAAGGAGGTATTTTTCAGCGGGCATGAAAATGACGGGCAAGAGTGAATCTATGAATGCCACGTTAGATAGTTATGTGGGTACAACTACCAATTTGAAGAGTTTCATCGCATCCGCATAAAAAGCGGTTGCTTCGTTATTCGTAAAAGAAAGGACTACAGACTTTGCAACAACGTACAAACAAAGGAGAAGGTTACTTGAGACCCCGCTGGAGCTGAACGGTGCTGAAGTCTATACGAAGGAGATCTTCTTGCTATACCAAGTAGAGCTGCAAAAATTAGGACGATACAGTATAAACAAGGTGGCAAAAATGTCTACGCGTGAGTACAAGGTTTATTCACTCGTGAATGACCTCATCTGTGAGAAGCTGCGCATAATTTATACGGTGAGCCATGACATTGACAAATTCGGTGACATGTGTTTGTAAGAAGTTTGAGTTCAATGGCATCCTATGTAGACACATTCTGCGGTTTTTCACCCAGAAGAATATCAGGACAATCCCCCATAAATATGTCCTGCCACAGTACCATTGCCTTTCCGGAGCACCCGTATACTGACTTTGAAGAATCAGAGACGTTGCAGTATAATCATCTGGTGATAATATTCACCCGTTTGTCCGTAAAAGGTGCTGCTACAATGGCCGAATATAAACATCTCCTCGAGGTAGCTCAGCAACAAGAGCCCATCGTCGACCAGTTGGAAGCAGCTTCAGTCAGTAATGCGGTTGACACTGAGCTTACAATGGGATCAGAAGATGACGAGCCGCGGGAGGAAGAAGACAATGATATCCGGATATCATTGTCGTCTTCCTCCCCCAGCTCGTTATCTTCTGATCCTGTTGTAGGCTCAGTGTCAACAGCATTGCTGACTGAAGCTGCTTCTAACTGGTCAACGATGGGCTCTTGTACTGAGCTACCTCGAGGAGATGTTTATATGCGGCCATTGTAGCAGCACCTTTTACGGACAAATGGGTGAACATTGTCACCAGATGATTATACCGCAACGTCTCTGATTCTTCAAAGTCAGTATACGGGTGCTCTGGAAAGGCAATGGTACCGTGCAACCTGTTTGCACCTTTCGTCCACCGTGGACATATTTATCGGGGATTGCCTTGATATTCTTCTGGGTGAAAAACTGCAGAATGTGTCTACACAGGATGCCATGGAACTCAAACTTCTTGCAAACACATGTCACCGAATCTGTCAATGTGTCATGGCTCACCGTATAAATTTTGCACAGCTTCTTAGGGACGAGGTCATTCACGAGCGAATAAACCTTGTACTCACGCGTAGACATTTCTGCCACCTTGTTTATACTGTATCGTCCTAATTTTTACAGCTCTACTTGGTATAGCAAGAAGATCTCCTTCGTATAGACTTTGGCACCGTTCAGCTCCAGCGGGGTCTCAAGCAACCTTCTCCTTTGTTTGTACGTTGTTGCAAAGTCTGCAGCCCTTTCTTTTACGAACAACGAAGCAACCGCTTTTTGTGCGGATGCAACCAAACTCTTCAAATTGGTAGCTGTACCCACATAACTATCGAACATGGCATTCATAGATTCACTCCTGCCCGTCGTTTTCATGCCTGCTGAAAAATACCTCCTCGTGTAAACTCCAATCCATTGCTCTTTGCGCTCGTACAAGTGCTGGAGCCACTCGTTGTCTTGCAATGAGTAATCCCGAACAAGCTTTTCCCACCTCTTCTTGAATTCCTCAATCATTAACGACTTGTTAACGCACTTGTCAAAATCCTGTTTAAAGTCTGGATACTTTGTGTACATGTGATGCAGACGTTCAGGGTATTTGTTGCTTATGTGCCAAGTGCACAAGTTGTGCTGGGTGTCTGGGAAGACGGTAGCAATAGCCTTCTTCATTGCCAAATCTTGATCGGTGATGATCACTTTGGGTGCTTTGAAGTTCATTGCTTCCAGCCACGTCCTAAACAACCATACAAAAGAACCCTCGCTCTCGTCCCTTAACAAGGCAAACCCGAACAGGATGGAGTGATAATGATGATTGACGCCCGTGAAAGGAGCGAAAGACATCGAGTACTTGTTGGTACGGTATGTGGTGTCAAAAGTCACGACATCCTCAAAATGCTTATAAGCTAGCCTCGAACGACCGTCGACCCAAAAAATTGTACTAACTCGATGCTCGTTGTCAAGTTTATAATCGAAGGTAAACTGCGGGTCCTCCATTTGCATCCGTTTCAATAGGCTCATTGTAGATTGAGCATGTTAAAGTTTAAATTTTGAATTCCCCCAGCCTGTTCAGCAAGAACATTAACAATCTCAGTAGGTCCAATGCGCGCACTGCTCATTGTGTGAATTAGGCTCCTCGTGACCTTACCCATCTTCTTGTGTTGATGCATCTGACTCACCTTAGAAGGAGTTACTAACGGGTGATTGTGTGCCAGTTCCAGGCTGGTAATAAGCCAATGATCTTGCTTGGGTTTGTAGCTTACGAACATCTTGACCTGGCAATTTGTGCGCTCAAAGCAGTCCCGTCTTCTACGCGAATATCCTATTTTGTCATCACTGTCATCATTGCCTAAGCATGTCTCATTTTGCTGTGGATTTCTGCCCCTATGACACTCGTATAAACGAGAGCATATCTTTTTTGTTACGTTGCTTGTTCTTGTACTCTTTATTCTAATGCCAAAACCAACCCTCAATGAATACGCTCGAAAACATTCTTCAGTTTCTTCCAATGTTTGAAATGTTCGTCCTAGATACGGATCACTAGCATCTACGGGGACGTTAGAGCTCAACACGAAATCAGACATTGTGAAACAAGACCTACACGAAATTAGACATTTGTGAAACAAGACCTGTGTAGAAATAGACTACGCTTAACAATCAAATGGCATTTCTAACTGAAAATATTACCTAAAAATTACTTTGGCGAATAGACCAATTTAGGATGACAAACATACTATATACATAATCTCAAAAGTGTCTCCAAATTAATAATTATTAATTTATTGAACATAACAAATTAAAATTACTAAGATAAACAGACAAATTCATCATGTCAAAATACAACAAACATATCTCAAAAAATTCGAATTTAAATAGGATAAATTTTTCGAAGTTATCGAACCTCAAAAAAATTGAATTAAACTATAATGATTTATTTGAAGTCAACAAATTATACCTTTTTTATGAACATCATGTCTAGAACATCACAAAAAATCTAGAGTAGAACATCACAAATTGATGAATAGAGTGATAAATTTCTAGAAAATAAAAAAATCTATATTTTTTTGTCCAAACAAATAAATTATACTTTACCAGTCAATCCATAAAGAAAATTTCACCATTCACAAACTGACCTTGCTTGAGTGTTGTCGGAAAAAAGTGTTACTCGAAGCTTGAAGGGAGCTGAAAATGGAAGCGAGTCTGAAGGAGAAGAAAATTGTGCTAAGTAGCTTTAGGCAATACTGTCCGCGATACTGTGCAGCGGACGTGTGCAGAATTAATGTTCCAGACAAGTCTGGAATTGTGTCAGTCGTGTCAATCGAAAAGTTGTCGGAAGTCATTCGCTACACAGTATGGCGGACGACTTTTTGACTGACAGTGTCAGGCCAAAAAAGTGGTCCGCCATACAGTGTAGCGGACGAGGGAGGAGGCGCAATATGGTAAAAAAGTCCGTCCACTACACTATATAGCGGACGACTGACAGCTTTTGAAAAAAAAGATCTGAAGGGATGGACGGCCAGATCGCGCTAACAAAATCTCCTATTTTGCTAGTGCTCTTAACGGATCAGCTCCTATATGTGTGTATATATATATATATATATATATGTGTGTGTGTGTGTGTATTTATATGTGTGTGTGTGTGTGTATATATATATATATGTGTGTGTGTGTGTGTGTGTGTGTGTGTGTATTACGTTTGTTTTCTTATGATTCCAAGAATAATTAGAATTCATTCTACTAAGTTTGGCATGTAAATGTGTTGCGAAGTAGTATTCAAACAAGATACTGTACGTGTTTTCTAATTTTGGTTTTTCCATATCTCAACAAGTTAGTAAATGCTTTATTTTCTTCAGAGAAGTCTTTTTTCCCACTATTTCAAAGATCGTAAGAATGGAAGCGTAAAAGATGATGGCAAATTCAGCCTTCTACCTGAAAAAGCAAAAGGTAAGCGAGAATATCAGCACGCGAAACGAGTTGCAATCACTTTTATAGCTAAATAAATACCGATCTAGTCTACTTTCCCGCTCAAACCCGACACACTTGAAAGTCACACAAACTCGACCGTAATGGACTCGTAAATGGGTGTCCACTTGACCTTAAACCAAAACTTTGTTTGAGTATCCCAACGACGAACCTGTCATCTCGGTTACCACCCGTCGTCAATCTGCTATCATTATCACCGCTTCATTGCCGTTATAAGTCTCTGGCGTAACCGTTGCCACCCATAACCAAGCACCGCCATCACTACAGAAGCTTCGAGGAGGTAATCTGTTATATATTATGGCTAACCCGGCTAAATCTTCAACCCATAGCCATATTGGCGCAGATTGAATTAAATCTAAGTGTGTGTTTGACAATGGGAATATTCTTGAAAATACGGTGGACCATAACAAAAATGCAGTAGATATAGGAGCGGAAGCACGACAAGCAGATCAAATTTTTGTGGTTAACTTACAAGAACAGGCTGCACTCAATTATTTAATTTGAGGTTGTAGTTCATTTATGTAAGTGTGACGTTTGACTATCGAAACATTATTGCTAATTCTTATAATGCAATTGATTTGAATATTGTTTTGTATTTCAATGCTATCCTGACTGTGAAATTAGATTTGAAGTATCCGTTATTGAGATAGTAATATGTTCAAATTTAATAATTGTATAATAATGTTGATAAAGTTTTTAAAAAACAGAGTAGAAGGGCATTAGTGTCAAATTAAACAGTTTTCAGACTTCAATTGTTATGTTTTACTAAACAGAATAGACTGATTCAGTGCTAAAATTTCAGACAGAACCAATTTTTTTCAGTACTTAACATTCACCTTAGAATTTTCAGTTCTACAAATTCAGCACTTTAAGTCTTCAGTACTAAAATTTCAGTTTTATCAAATGCACCCTAAGAATTAATGGTGAAGGGTATAACACTTTTGATAGTTGGCTCAAATTGTCTAGGGGTGGGGTGGCTGTTAAGGGTTGACCATGTTGCCTCTCTAAAAAAGGCTAGGCAAATAGGAATACGTATAAGTTGATGTCCCATAATTTTGTTGATGAGACTGTCTGTATTCCCACATTGGAAATAATAAGTACTTCAATATAAAAGCCTTCTTGGCCAATGAGTTTTGAATTGGATATTTTTAAATGGTATATTAGAGAGGCCAATCCAGGCCCAGCAGACAACATTCAAAAATTAAATATATGACCACTCAATTTAATTCATCCATGTGTTTTTCTCACTCAAATGAAATTTGTCCCACACATGAGGGGTCGTGTCTCTGAAAAAGTCTGGCGACATGTAAAAGAACATGTTGACTCTATAATCCTATATGAGAAAAATAATACTCAGTCCATCTAAATATTATTGATCAACTTTAACTTACACAAACATTAAGGTATTTAGTCATTTTTCTCGATCTAACATTCCTACCCTTTTGTGCATATTTATTTATCACGCTATTCTTCTCTATGTCACGTGATGCTTTTTTTTTTTTCCCAGGAATCATTTCTTCCCTCTTGACCTCCTTCTGGTTCTATACTTTGTGTTCGTGAAGACCCATGTAAATTCATTCTTAAACAACATCGGCCCAAGTTCCAACTCATGCACGCAAAAGAATTAATGGGCCTTGAGGAATGACCTCAAGGTCCCGAGTTTGAATCCTCGTACCGATGGGCCATATGAATTGCAGTTCTAACTATTCAAAAAAAAAAGTATACAGATGTGGAATCTCCCGCTCTTTCACTGCACAACCAAAAAAACAAAAAGAAAAAAAAACAAAAGGAAAAAGAAGAAACAAGAGGCGTCCCAATCAGTTAAACTCGAGGGTAAAATTGGAAGTCTATGACAGTTTTAACTACAAACGAAGACTCAACAATTTCTTTGGGATTGTCAAAAAAATAAAAAAATGAGAATATTTTTGGACCGAAGTAATAATAAATACTTTAATATACAAGTCTGTTGAACATCTTCTTCCATTAATAATTAATTTTAAATTCAAGATTTTCATATTTGTAGGGCCAATGTCATACCATGCGATTTCATTCAGAGTGTACTCTTTTCTCTCCACAATTATGCATTACGATTAAACATATTATAATTAAATCCAATAAAGAATATCCCTCTTTGCATGTGACTGGACATCCACTTAATCCCGTTTGTATATGACCAACTCATCTACCGCTTTTTACCTTGAGGGGCAAGGGAGGGGAGCGGAGTGGGGATTGGAGGAAGATGTAGTAACAGCAACCAATCCCAAGGTAAAGGCAGAGCACTTGACATGAGTAAAGCTAAAGGAATCCTAGTATTTAGATATTATCACTGAGTGCTAGGGGCAGAATTACGTGGTAACAAGGGGGGCTGAAGCACCCCCTGAACTTTTGAAAAAAAAAATCTTTTTCGAGAATTGCCCTGTTCCCCAAAACCCCATTCCACACCAATCGGCAGTCACCTCTCTCTCTCTCTCTCTCCCCCTCCCTCCCTCCCCATGACCATGAGGACAGTGACCGCCAGTGAGGACTGATCTCAGGCCATGACCGTTGACGGCTTGACGACAGCCACCGACTCACCGTGACCACTTGTCGAGTGATGAAGATGACCTATCGTATGTCGACCTCATCGAGCAGTGAGCACCGCCGCACTGGCCACCGACTCACGGTGACGCCGTGACACCGACCAGATCTGGAACTCCACAACGAGGTGACGATCGTGACTCACTCCGACTGTTAGACCAGATCTGGAACTCCGACCGCGATTGACTTTGATAGGGCTCTTTCTCCAGATCAAAATAGCAGCTTTGGTACAAATACGAAGGAAGGCTCAGGCGACGAGATCTGGAAGTGCCGAACTAACGCCGACCGAAAGCAACGAGGCTCTTCTACTGACTGTAGTCTATACAGTTTGGCTCTATCTTTCTTGTTGTTGGTCTCTTCTGATAAAGCTCTTCGCTCTTTCCCCTCTCTCTTATATATAAGGCCTCAGTTTGCTTTCTCACCTTCCTCTTTATCCCCATATCTCAGAATAATTTTGAAAGACGAACAAAGGGCCACCCGACTGCTTCTCCAGTTGCCACCGGCTGCTACGCCATTGCAGCCAGCGCCGACTCCTGGTCTCACAACTTCCGGCTGCTACTCTTACTACCGACCTGATTTTGTGACTCTATGAGGTAATATGTTAATTTTAGTGATTATATATGTTAATTTTAGTTTAATTTCAGTGATTATATAGAGGTTTAGAATATATATATATATATATATATATATATATATATATATATTTGGTTAATTTAATTTTAGTTTAATTTCAGTGATTATATAGAGATTTAAAATAAGTTCTTAAAAAATTAATATTATTTTATGAGTAAATTTTTTTGGTGAATTCAATATAATTTTTGCACCCCCTGAAAATTTTTTCTAGTTTTGCCCCTGCTGAGTGCCGCTATTATCAACTACACTTACGAAAAACAAACAAAAAACACTACACACTTTCAAAAAAAAAATTTTTGAGGGGGTGGTTTGGGGGGCCTCACATGTCCATTTTAAGTTAGGACCCGTGAAGACCTGACAAAAGTTGCCGCCTTCTCCTCCCGTTATATAACCAGATTCCAGAAGTAGATTGCATTCAGAATGGATGCCCAAATCATTTTTGGGATTGATTCTTGGCCGTCAGATAAGGCTTTTCAAAGATGCAACTTCCTTGTTTTGCGGCACTCCCATTGGTATTGAATCACTACTTTTATAAGGCAACTAATTCTAATCCCGTACGTTGCATACGAGAGTAACTATAGTCAATAAATTACATAAATAAAATAATAAAAGCAACGATGCTAAAGTTTTTAACAAAGAATAGAACAAAAAGTTATAATTTTCATATAATGATCACCTAAAATAAACATTTAAGATTAAAACTTAACGAAAAAACGAATTGAAAGTGATAAAACAATTGTGACAATTCTCCCATCCTATTATATACAGTAAAATTCAACAAAATCTAACAATAAGAATATGATAATTCAATTGAAGAACTATGAACATTGCAATCAAATCTATCGACAAAAAATGTGAGCACAATAGAGGAATAAAAACGTGGAGAGGGTCATTTGAGTCACGAAATGAGCGTTGATATCCCAATAGAACAAAATACGACGGCTAGATGAAATAAAAATAAAGAAATAAATCAATAAAATAAAAAAGTGATTTGTGATATATATATATATATATATATATATATATATATATATATATATAGAGAGAGAGAGAGAGAGACCCACCATAGAGATAATTATCAACTTTTAAGTTTCATAAAATGAGATTATCTTTAGAAAGGCTATGGTCAACTTGTTATCATATTGTGAGAGATATTTTTGGAACTTAAGTAGGATTAGTAAGTTGAAAATTTTTGAAAATCTATTTTACAAATTTAGAATTTATAAAAGGTGATTTTTCTCACGTTAAGGGAGGAGAAGATTAACTTAGTATTTTATTCTGAGAGATAATTTTGGAATTTTAAATAGGATCATTACTTAGGTTAAATCTTTTCCTCAATAAGATTAAATATTTCAGGTATGAAGACAATAATAATAGTTAAAATTTATGTTGCTATAGTGTAGATTGTCTCTAGAGAGAGAGAATACATTCAATGTTAGACTTAAAAAATTTATAAGAGAAAAGTCCACGTGACAAGAAAGAGAGTGTCCACATAAGCAGTGATGTATGTGGCAATTTTCTCTCAATTTTGACTTTCATATATATATATATATATATATATATATATATATATATATATATATATATATATATGAGAGCTGATCCGTTGATAGCGCTAGCAAAATGGGAGATCTTGCTAGCGCGATCTGACCGTCCATCCCAAAGGGATGGACGGCCCAGATCGCATATTTTTGTGGCGCTGTCAGCAGTCCGCTACACAGTGTAGCGGACCATCCTTTTTACCATTTTGCCCCTCCACCCCCTCCGCTACACTGTCTAGCGGAGCACATAATTGGGCTCACGTTGACAGCCAAAATGTCGTCCGCTAGACAGTGTAGCGGACAACTGACACAGTCAACACGACTGTTACTTTGTCATTATCTTACCGTCCGCTAGACAGTGTAGCGGACCGTTTTTTCCTTTCTTTACTCCAAAACCCTTATTCATTCCTTCTATAAACTGCTATTCATTCTTTCTTCTCACAATTCTTCTAGCGGTGTTGGCAAGTAGATCGGCGCAATTTCTTCTCAAGAAATCCTTTATTCGACGAATCAATCACGTAAGTTCACAAACCAATCCTTTATTTGTTCATAATCTAGAGTTGTTATCGCGGCTTATGCATGATTTTGAATGTGTGCGAAACGCTGCATTGTGCTAGCATTTGTCAATGTATCTATACATATATATAGATTATATATGTGTATTGTGTATTATTTGTTCATGTGATTTCACTTGTAAAATCCCATTCCCGTGTCTGTTTGTATCTATGTACATTGCATATACACAGCATGTGAACTTATGTGAGTATTATCTGATCACATGCTAGCGTTGACTGTGCTAGCGTTGTATGTTTGAGAATGTTTACGCTTCCAACCTTGCCGTTTTGCATAATTTCAGTTGCGAAAAATGGATTTCAACCCTGGACCAGAAGATCCGTCCGTATTATACGACCAAGCAAACCATATCAGTACGCTCATATGGGATGGTGGAGTAAGATACTTATTTTATCAACTTTGTTATTCTTGGGAACGTTGTATATCGTTTAATTTGCTTAAATTGTATTTATTAATTCGTAGGAAAGAGCACTTCTCAACACGGTAGAAGTATCCGATAATTTTAAATAATGGAAATTGAACAGAACCCAGAAAAGATTACTGCGTGGGATTGGGTTTGGGATTTTCACGCGTGGGCAGATCTTTCAACAACTTGACCGGCACTTAATAGGTGCCCTTGTTGAAAGGTGGAGAAGTGAAACGAATACGTTTCACTTCCCTCTCGGAGAGCTGACAATTACCCTAGAAGATGTAGGGTTCATCTTAGGGTTACCGGTGACGGGGCGGCCGGTAATAGCTCCTCCGTCGGAAGCAACGAATAAGAGGACCGCTAGGGACTTCTTTACTTCGATACCCCAGGATCAATTTAGCACTGGGGGTATCAAGTTGAAATGGTTGGTAGATACCTACAAGGTTCTGCCGGATAACTACACGGATCAGATGCTTGTGCTGTACACACAAGCTTTCCTCTTGTGGGTGATGGGGGCAATTCTGTTCCCAACAACGTCGAAGAATACCGTCAGCGTCAAATATTTACCGTTGTTGGGTAACCTGCTGGAGGTTGGGGATTATGCCTGGGGAGCCGCAACTCTTGCGTACCTCTACCGAGCATTGCACAAGGCAACGAGGCCCGACTCCAAAGCGATATGTGCATGTCTCTCGCTATTGCAGGTATATCATACAATTCTTGATTACTCGCTCGTTTCTTTTTTTTTGGGTTGAATTGACAATAAAATTTGACGATACTTTATTTAATTTGTCTTTGCTCTCAGGTGTGGTCTTATGAACACCTTGCTACCGGCGCACCCACGCGTAGGGACGGAACCGATAATGTGTGGCCTCGGTTGTGCGCCTGGGAGTACAGCCGGAAGGACAGCCACTACCAGAGGAGAGACGATCCCCATCACAACATTACGTACTATCGGGGGGAGCTCGACTCGTTATCTCCTGGCCAGATGCGATGGGCACCGTACAAACATTTGGCGCGACGGGTGGGAGAGTCGTTCGTCTTCACGCTCTCTGGGTTACAACGCACACCCCTGATCCACTTCGAGGTCGCAGAGTGGCAGCTGCCAGATCGCGCCATGCGCCATTTTGAGTGCCTGCAGGGGTTGCCAGTAGGCGCGCCGGATATGAGGCTTAACAGGAACCCACCGGGTGTCCCTCGGTTTGGCAAGGCAAATGCGCACGACTTGTGCGCACGAGAACTTGAGGTTTGGGATTCCTGGCAGGACACGCTGGCGGCCATTGTGTCGGAGCCTGACCCCGTGATCAGTATCGAACAGTACAATGGGTGGTACTACCGCATCACCCGGAGGAGAGTAGCTCCAGTAAGGTTTGAACGCGGGGAGAAGTACCACCCTAGGGGTCAGATCGATGAGCACATGGCATACAATCTGGTAAGTTGGCCAATAAGTGCTTTAATTGAACTTGATGATTCTAACTGTGTATGAGGTTTCTTATTTATTATCTCTCTGGATGTAGGTTAATGCCTCGTTCGCCTTCTTCCAGAAGTTGCGCGAGCGGAAGGATTTGGTGGATGCAATGGGCGAGGAGCTTCGCCAACAGGCTGATGCGTTGGCGTATGGCTGTGGGAATTTTTTACACCAAGCATCGGGCCAGCCTTCTGGCGTCAGCCCGGGAATGGGTTATCCGGGGTGGCAGCCCCCATATGTGAGCGAGGGATACACCGATCCCTCGGGACAGACTTCGGGAGTGAGCCAGGGATATGGTGGTCCCTCTGTGCCGGGAATGGGTGGTGATTGGGGACAGCCAAGCACCATGGGCCAGGCTCAAGCGCCGTGGGAAGACTACAGTGTGCCCTCCTTCTCTTTGCTATTGGACTCGGAACCCCAACCCTTCTCTCAGAGTCAAGTCACGCAAGACTGGGGTTTCGGACACATCAGTCTGTCGGAGACACTGCCTATTGTCCCATGGGCAGGACCATCTACTGTCGAAGGAGGGCAATATCCCCCGGTCGACCCCACGGAAGGAGTGCAATATCCCCCCGTCGACCCCCGAGGGCAATATCGCAAAGGGCATCCAGTGAAGCCCCTAAAGCCGCATAAATGCCAAATAATCACAGAGCGTTATTTTAGCGGCTTCCCCCGGGACAAAGCGTTGTATAGTGTGAATCATCCGGAGGGCATGGATTACACTTGCGAGTGGGGAGAAATGGCCTCCCTGGCTCCGGGTAGTTGGTTAGACAACGGTGTCATCTCCACATACGTGGAGATTCTGAAGGAAAGGGGTCGGGAGCGGCTGAACGAGTACCCGGCCATTTTTTTGGTTGATGCCTTTTTTCATAGCCTCCTAGTGTCTGAATGGCATGAGTGGGTCGAGCAAAGGCGGAAGAAAAAGTTGGGCCAGTGGAGACCGTCCGCTAACCTACGAGCGTATCTTGCTAGGGATAGTCCAGTGAGCGCAAGTGTTGCCGACGTGTTTCTAATCCCATTTTTAGGGGAAAGCCACTGGTACTTGGTTTGCTATGAACCGGTGGAGAAAGTCGTATCGGTGATCGACAGTCTCCACGACGATACCGCCTTTATGCCTGTGCTGCAGATGTACAAAGCCCAGTTGGATTCAATGGTAATATTACGATTGTTGTTTAACAGTTATTGTAACTTGGCATAAATGTTATAACTCGTGTCTTACGCCGTTTTATGTTTCTTGCAGAATATATTTTGTGCAATGGTCAATGGTGTCCGTGGTAACCCTGTACCGGCGCGGCCAAAGCTCGATTGACGACTGAAGAAGAGGAGGCCCAAGCAACGTAACACTTCGGACTGCGGCGTTTTCCTTTGCATGTACATGGATTACATTTGTCGGTCCGAGAGCCTCAAGGCGGCGGTGTGGAGCCAAGCAGAAGTAGACACCTTTAGATATAGAATGGCTTGGCAAATTATGAAAGGCCGGCCTAGAGCGGTTACGTGTATTGTAAATCCGGCAAATGCCGAGAATCCCTCCCAACATGATTCCCCCGTTGACATTGTACCATTACACTTTATTTATTTTTTAATAAACTATGAATATTTAGAAAGCTCTCATTGATTTGTGTTGAAGATTATTGATTGATTGTTTTGTCTGATTTCCGTTGAAGATGATTTGAGTTTGGTTTTTTTGGCTCTCATTGAGAATGATTGAAAAGCAAAATATGTCCGTTAGACAATGCCGCGGACAGTGGGGGAAGTGAATTTTCTAAGTGTTGGGTTAAGACAATCTGCTGGTCTGTCCGCTAGACAATGTCGCGGACGATGGGGGAGGGGAAAATTTTTTAAGTGTTGGCATTCTGCTCGCCCGTCCGCTAGACAATGTCGCAGACGGTGGGGGTGGGTAAAATTTTCCAAGTGTTGATATAAGGCATTCTGCTGGACCGTCCGCTAGACAATGTCGCGGACGGTGGGGGTGGGTAAAATTTTCCAAGTGTTGATATAAGGCATTCTGCTGGACCATCCGCTAAACAATGTCGCGGACGGTGGGGGTGGGGAAAATTTTCCAAGTGTTGATATAAGGCATTCTGCTGGACCGTCCGCTAGACAATGTCGCGGACGGTGGGGGTGGGGAAAATTTTCCAAGTGTTGATATAAGGCATTCTGCTGGACCGTCCGCTAGACAATGTCGCGGACGGTGGGGGTGGGGAAAATTTTCCAAGCGTTGATATAAGGCATTCTGCTGGCCCGTCCGCTAGACAATGTCGCGGACGGTGGGGGTGGGTAAAATTTTCCAAGTGTTGATATAAGGCATTCTGCTGGACCGTCCGCTAGACAATGTCGCGGACGATGGGAGTGGGGAAAATTTTCCAAGTGTTGATATAAGGCATTCTGCTGGCCTGTCCGCTAGACAATGTCGCGGACGATGGGGGAGGGGAAAATTTTGGAAGGCATTCTGCTGGCCCGTCCGCTAGACAATGTCACGGACGGTGGGGGTGGGGAATAAGGCATTTTGCTGGCCCGTCCGCTAGACAATGTCGCGGACGATGGGGGAGGGGAAAATTTTGGAAGGCATTCTGCTGGCCCGTCCGCTAGACAATGTCGCGGACGGTGGGGGAAGTGAATTTTCTAAGTGTTGGGTTAAGACAATCTGCTGGTCTGTCCGCTAGACAATGTCGCGGACGATGGGGGAGGGGAAAATTTTCGAAGGCATTCTGCTGGCCCGTCCGCTAGACAATGTAGCGTTATGCAGTTTTAATAAATTGGCGTCCGAAGACTTGTTTTAGCGACGGAATCAACAATCTCAATATCGATAAACAATAAATAACGTATGATTCACAATCAATGATCTCAATATATTGAGGGTATCTCAACCGGCACAATTAAGCGAGAAAAAATTTGGAAACATAATGAACATGTATACAATAAATTTGGTTATTATTAATAAATTAGGGTTCACATTGGGGGAAATAAATTTTTTCACAAGCGCTCCGATCAAAGATTACAACTTGAAAATCCCACCACCCAAGGTGTTCAAACACTACAAAGTCCCCAAGTTCGAGGCCATGCTGGCGCACGAAGACGTTCCAACCCTCTGCGAATTGCTTTTTTTGGGGTCGGCCGGGCTTCAGCTTGATTTCAACCTGCCAGGCCCCCTTGCGGCTATATAATCTTGAACTGTCATGAATTGTTGTAAATTGATTGGTAAAGGCTTCCGGTATGTCCTAACAAACACAATACAAAAAATAGGTTAGTTTTTAACCAAAAGATCAAACTTTTAACACACGAAAATACAGAGAAAGAGGGATGGGCTACAAGTTCATTCTCAAATCCCGGCATCATGACTTTGAAAAAGTGTTTGCCTGCTAGGTGCAAGTTGCCAATAAAATCGTAGGTGGTCTCCGATCCAGAAGCCATCGAGGTCGGCGATGAGGGGAAGACGGTGGTGTCGCCGTAGATGGGGTAGCGGCTTGGGTTAGATGTTCGAGAGAGAGAGAGAGAGAATATAGCGGACTGATAATAGCTGATTGCCCGTATTGATTAATATATACAATAGGATAGAGGTCCGCTACATTGTATAGCGGACATAAATGAAAACCAAAAGTTTTTCTGCGATGACGTCCGCTACATTGTATAGCGGACATAAATGAAAACCAAAAGTTTTTCTGCGATGACGTCCGCTACATTGTATAGCGGACATAAATGAAGACTAAAAGTTTTTCTGCGATGACGTCCGCTACATTGTATAGCGGACATAAATGATGACCAAAAAATTAGGACTATGCATATCCGTCCGCTACATCAGAAATCGCTACATCAGAAAAAATAATTCCAGTATTCGGTTGAAAAATTATTAGAAAAAAATATTACAAATGTCAAACTTATATAAAAATTATTACAAATGTCAAACTTATACAAAAAATTAAAGGTCCACTGCAGCTTGTTCGTCCTCATCTTCGGCGTCATCTTCTGCCCCATCTTGCAAACCCCCGGGACTTATCCCCAGTGCCTTGTAATGGTTCCGCTTGTCGTGGTCGGTCATTTTGTTGCACAATGCACACCTTCGCAGCTTTTTAGGTTGAGTTGCCGTTTCAATTGAGCTTTTCATCCGCGTAGATCTCTTGCGGCCTTTCGTTTGCGATATAATTGGATCCAACGGCCGGATATCATTGTCGCCTTCCTCCCCCGGCTCGTCATCTTCGGATTCCGTCGTAGGCTCGGTGTCAACCGCATTGGTGACTGAAGCTGCTTCCAACTGGTCGACGATGGGCTCTTGCTGCTGAGCTACATCGAGGAGATGTTTATAACCGACCATTGTAGCAGCAGCCTTTACGGACAAACGGGTGAACATCGTCACCAGATGATTATACCGCAACGTCTCTGATTCTTCAAAGTCAGTATACGGGTGCTCCGGAAAGGAAATGGTACCGTGCAACCTGTTTGCACCTTTCGTCCACCGTGGCAAGACGTATTTATCGGAGATTGTCCTGATATTCTTCTGGGTGAAAAACCGCAGAATGTGTCTACACAGGATGCCATGGAACTCAAACTTCTTGCAAACACACGTCACCGAGTCCGTCAATGTGTCGTGGCTCACCGTATAAATTCTGCGCAGCTTCTCAGGGACGAGGTCATTCACGAGCGAATAAACCTTGTACTCACGCGTAGACATTTCTGCCACCTTGTTTATACTGTATCGTCCCGATTTTCGCAGCTCTACTTGGTATAGCAAGAAGATCTCCTTCGTATAGACTTTGGCACCGTTCAGCTCCAGCGGGGTCTCTGGCAACCTTCTCCTTTGTTTGTACGTTGTTGCAAAGTCGGCAGCCCTTTCTTTTACGAACAACGAAGCTACCGCTTTTTGTGCGGATGCAACGAAACTCTTCAAATTGGTAGCTGTACCCACATAACTATCGAACGTGGCATTCATAGATTCACTCCTGCCCGTCATTTTCATGCCCGCTGAAAAATACCTCCTCGTGTAAACGCCAATCCATTGCTCTTTGCGCTCGTACAAGTGTCGGAGCCACTCGTTGTCTTGCAATGAGTAATCCCGAACAAGCTTTTCCCACCTCTCCTCGAATTCCTCAATCGTTAATGACTTGGTAATGCACTTGTCAAAATCCTGTTTAAAGTCTGGATACTTTGCGTACACGTGATGCAGACGTTCAGGGTATTTGTTGCTTATGTGCCAAGTGCACAAGTTGTGCCGGGTGTCTGGGAAGACGGTCGCAATAGCCTTCTTCATTGCCAAATCTTGATCGGTGATGATCACTTTGGGTGCTTTGAAGTTCATTGCTTCCAGCCACGTCCTAAACAACCATACAAAAGAACCCTCGCTCTCGTCCCTTAACAAGGCGAACCCGAACAGGATGGAGTGATAATGATGATTGACGCCAGTGAAAGGAGCGAACGGCATCGAGTACTTGTTGGTACGGTATGTGGTGTCGAAAGTCACGACATCCCCAAAATGCTTATAAGCTAGTCTCGAACGACCGTCGACCCAAAAAATTGTACTAACTCGATGCTCTTCGTCAAGTTTATAGTCGAAGGTAAACTGCGGGTCCTCCATCTGCATCCGTTTCAATAGGCTCATTGTCGATTGCGCATCATTGAGGTCATACGCGGCTCGTCTATGGGTTCGGACCGCGTTACGAACGTCTGTCGTGTTAAAGTTTAAATTTTGAATTCCCCCAGCCTGTTCAGCAAGAACATTAACAATCTCAGTAGGTCCAATTCGCGCATTGCTCATTGTGTGAATTAGGCTCCTCGCGACCTTACCCATCTTCTTGTGTTGATGCATCTGACTCACCTTAGAAGGAGTTACTAACGGGTGATTGTGTGCCAGTTCCAGGCTGGTAATAAGCCAATGATCATGATTGGCTTTGTAGCTTACGAACATCTTGACCTGGCAATTTGTGCGCTCAAAGCAGTCCCGTCTTCTACGCGAATATCCTATTTCGTCATCACTGTCATCATTCCCTACGCGTGTCTCATTTTGCTGTGGATTTCTGCCCCTATGACACTCGTATAAGCGAGAGCATATCTTTTTTGTTACGTTGCTCGTTCTTGTAGTCTTTATTCTAATGCCAAAACCAACCCTCAATGAATACGCTCGAAAACATTCTTCAGCTTCTTCCAATGTTTGAAACGTTCGTCCTAGATACGGATCACTAGCATCTACGGGGACGTTGGAGCTCGACACGAAATCAGACATTGTGAAACAAGACCTGTGTAGAAATAGACTACGCTTAACAATCAAATGGCATTTCTAACTGAAAATATTACCTAAAAATTACCTTGGCGAATAGACCAATTTAGGATGACAAACATACCGTATGCATAACCCCTAAAAGTGTCTCCAAATTAACAATTATTAATTTACTGAACATAACAAATCAAAATTACTAAGATAAATAGACGAATTCATCATGCCAAAAAATCGAATTAAACTATAATTTTATTTAGAGTTAACAAATTACACCTTTTTTATGAACATCGTGTCTAGAACATCACAAATTGAAGAATAGAGTGACAAATTTTTAGAATATCAAAAAAAATCTATACGTTTTTGTCCGAACAAAATAAAATTATATTTTACCATTCAATCCATAAAGAAAACTTCACCATTCGCAAACTTACCTTACTTGAGTGAAGCTAAGTTTTACTCGAAGCTTGAAGGGAGCAGAAAATTGTAGCGAGTCCGAAGGAGGAGAAGAAAATTGTAGCCGAAAGAGCTTTAGGAATTCCGACAACCCGTCGTGTGTAGAAATAAAGGTACAAACACGTGGTAATGTGTCAGCTGTGTCAGTCGTCCGCTACACTGTCTAGCGGACGACATTTTGGCTGTCAACGGGGGCCCAATTATATGCTCCGCTAGACAGTGTAGCGGAGGGGGTGGAGGGGCAAAATGATAAAAAGGATGGTCCATTACACTGTGTAGCGGACTGCTGACAGCGCCGCAAAAATACGCGATCTGGGCCGTCCATCCCTTCGAGATGGACAGTCAGATCGCGCTAGCAAGATCTCCCATTTTGCTAGCGCTATCAACGGATCAGCTCCCTATATATATATATATATATATATATATATATATATATATATATATATATATATATATATATATATATATATATATATATATATATATATATATATATATATATATATATATATATATATATATATATATATATATATATTTGTCCTTTAGGGGGTGAATCAAATATAATACTCGAAAGAAAGGCGTTCACTGAGACTGCAAAAGTTCAGTTTCGCATTAAAAATCCTGAAGTTTCTTCTCTGCCTCAACTCCAGCAGCTCATAATAAAAACTGTAACTAGCCCTAAAGCGCACGTGAAAAGGGACAGGAGACATTTCCTGGTTGCTCTGCCACTTCGATCTTAGCTTGTATTGTCCCGGTGTCTTGATATGATTTATGTATCCGTTCACACTCTGTTCAATAAATTATTCCAAGTAAGGAAAGATGGTTATTTTCAAAATACAAACAAAAGAGCTAGAGTCAGATTTATTGAGGTAATTAATATAAATATTCCTTTTGGTTTGCCCTTTCTTAAATGGTCATTTAAGTACAAAATATTTCTCATTGATCCTTTCAAATCACTTTCATGATTTGAAACATTATTTTGCTCATAAAATGAAAAGTCAAAATTTATAGCCGTTTGACTGTGGGGGCATATTGGCAACTTCATGAGCGTGCCCCGTAGCCATGACATGGCCGCTGAAGAGGAGCCTCATCCCAATAGGCGCTTCAACAGCAAACAACTCGTTCGAACCCCACTACCGCCAAACCGAACATCATAATACCCCTTTCCCCCCCCCCCCCCCAAAAAAAATTGAATTACAAACCCATTGTTCTAGGTTGGGTCGGTGGAGAATCAGGGTTTCTTAGACTTTTGATAGGGACACCATCACTGCCATCGATAGTGCTCGCGGTGGAGGAGCATTGACATGGCTCCGGAGACGAAGACGTTTTGTCCCAACCTTCCTCCCCTGCTAGGCATGAAGTTTAAAGTATGCCCCTCAGTCAAATCACTATAAGTTTGGACTCATCATTTTATGAGTAAAATGACCTTTTAAATGTGATTTTCAAGGACGAGACCAAAACATCTTGTACCTAAAAGAGCATTTAGAATATAAAGCCAAAATTAACAAGACCATATTCATAATTTTCCCAAACTATTGATATAAAGTACGTTTTAGACCACGAATGTAACAGAAGTTGGGCTAAAAGTTATAGAACAAACTTTGTATTCTACCCGGGTTGTATGAATCTTCCTCTAATCACGTGTATAGTGACAATTAATAGTCGTTAAATATTTTTAGTAATTTTTCTTCTAACACTTTCACCGATAATTATTAGTAGTATTTTTTTAGCGTCACTAAATAAAAGTCACTAGAAATATTTAAAAACGATTGATTGTTACTATATAGGAGGTAAGAGGAAGATTCCTTCAAACTGGGTAGCAGCCAAATTTTTTTCAAAGTTATATGCTGAAAAACAAGACTTCCATTTAAGTTCCCCGGCATCCACCTCGGAAAACTCACCTGTAATCACGCCAGTGGGCCCCGATGGTAGCTTTTCCACCGTCTGTAGCCAAAGACTCACCTGCAATACAAATAAACCCCAAAGCATGCATCACAAAACTGAACCTCCCTTACAGTACAATGGCAGAAAACCTGTCTCATGCCCTCCTCTTCATGAATGCCATTCTACTCTTTTCAGCAGGTGAAGAACCTCAATTAGTGGCAACATCATTTCGAACTCACACTCACACTTTCAATATATGAATGTATACGTAAAATGCTTGAACTTGGGATGCAATTCCATGACTCCTATATCTCAAGATTATGTTTAATTTCTTTTATAAGTTATATACTGATGCCAAGAAAAGTGGGTTCGTACCTATGTGGAGGTGTCATAAAGGCCGCAGTCCGAGTTAACTTCTAAGTATGCAAAGTAAAAGACAGTGAGAGTGGAGTAAGGGCAGAGAACAAGGCTCCCCAGACAGGCCGTGAGGGCTGACAGTGCTACATAGGCAAGTCGGAGACGAACAGGGCCGGCAGTTGACAATCCAAGCTAATGTACGAGTTAGGGTCCAGCATCAGAGGTTTGATGTTAGAGGTCCAAGTATGTTTCTCTCTCTAGAATTTTAGAGAAAATGGGTTTTAGAGAGAGAAAGTGAAATTGACAAATAAGAGAGTTCTGTTGAAAATGAAATCCAAGGTCCCCTATTTATAGAAAAAAGTGTGCCTATGTTATCATGGTGTCATCAGCTGACACGTGTCATCCCCTGGGAGTGACACGTCACTAAAGGGGGTCCACAAGTATCGATTCTTTGTTGGACTGCTGGTTCCTAAATTCGCACTTCTTTGCCTCACAGAGCGTCGCTCTACCTATCTGAGAAGACTGACCACACACGACGACATGATTAGTGTAAGCCCGTTGCCCCAGTCACCGGTTCAAGCCCTTATTAAATCCCACAAGGTGCTGACAGTAGTGAGGGAAGCTCCCTGTAACCAACTACCAAACAGACTAGGCGCGATGCCCTCTAAAGACCTACTTTCGTCTCGGAGTGATAAGGGGGTCATCGTCCTGGGAGCACCGATGATCACCGATAACGTAAGTGGATGTGGTCACAGCTCAGGCATGCCCAATGTCACTCAGGTCACCCCAGGTGGTGATAACTTTGTGTTATCTAGCCTATCCCACTGCGAAGGGTCCTTGTGATGGAGTTCTACGTGCAGAGCCCCCTAGAATGAAGACGACGATGGCTTCTATGGTAGCGAGCCCATCCCACTATGAGGGGTCCTCGTGCTGGAGCACTACGAATGGAGCTCTCCTAGAATGAAGGCGGCGATAGCTTTGTGCTGATGAGCCTATCCCGCTGTGAGGGGTCCTGGTGCCGGAGCACTACGAATGGAGCTCATCGAAATGCTACACACTCCGGAGAGTGGGTCAAAGATGTTCCATCTCCATGGCGGGGGTGTATGGTGTGGTGAATGAGTGTGGTGCCCGGGGGCCCGTAACATGATTTTGGCGCACAAGTACGATGCCAAAGGCATGAGACATGATTGTGGCGCATGGGCACAACGACGACGGTCGCAAGACAATACCTGGTGCCGGGGGCACATCATGGAAGTGTTGTATGGGCGCGGTCATGGTGCCGAGGGCACTGTAGTGTGACCAAGAGTCAGGGCGCACGGTTGTTTTAGCGGCGCGGTAAAGTGTCAGAGATGGCACGCGGGCGACGGTCATTGCGGCGATAGCATACGGACGACAATGGGCGCCTTACGGTCACGGTGATGAGTGAGCATTATAAACCATAATGTATTTGAACAAGTTAAGCAAAAAGGTGTCAGCAGCACCCCCGTGACAAGGGTGGTCGACCCCCCCCCCCCAGAGGGTGGCCGACCCCACCTTAAAGAGGGTGGCCGATCCCCTCTTTTAGGAGGTGGTCGACCCCCCTTTAAGGTGGTGGCCGACCCCCCTTTAAAGGGAGGTGGCCGACCACCTTAAGGGAGAAGGCGCGCTAAATCCAAGTTCGTATATTTTTCCAAATGTTGGTGGTGCCAACGTCGCTACATTGGCAATAAAAAGTAATTTTAGTCATGCAAAAAGTTGAGAAAAAATGCACGTGACTCGAGCGTGCCCATTTTGATGGGTCGATAGCGTTGAAAAGTTGACCGCTGAATATGTCACGTGTCGCGCAAAACGGGGCCCTTGGGTCCGACCAGTATAGGTTGGGAACATAAGCCCCCTGCGTGGGGTATGCGCAGAGGGCAACCCGAGTGGGCGCCGCACGCATAAACGGTGTTGCGTAAGAAAAAACAAACATTCTTTTTTTTTAGTAGCGTGTGAAAAAAAATGAGAGCGAGAATTTTTGTGGGTAGAGAAAAAAATAATAGCGAAAACCATGAGATGCGTGTAGTAGGGTTGCGCAAAAAAGAGAATGTAGCGCTACGATAAAAGTTGGTGGCGAAAATGGGGATGGTGATATTTTTTACTGCTGAAATATTAATATCGAAGAAATTTGTGATAGCGTGCAATCAAAAGTAGCACAAAAAAATGAAATTAGCAGTAAAATGGGATTATCCATTTGAAAATAGAGTGGTTGGATTTTTTGGGGGGAAAGCTTTGTGGTTTGAATTTGAAAAGAGTGGCCCATAAATAAATGAGGGTGGGGAGAGTCTTCCACAAGACTCTTCATTCTTTCAAGACATAGAAAATGAGAGAGAGAGAGAGAGAGAGAGAAAGAGAGAGAAGATGACAAAGGAAAATGAAGAAAGAAGGGAGGCGGCTGATGGTCGGCGGGAAGGTGAGGGCGACGGGCATGGGGGGTCAACCGGTGTTGGGGAAAGAGAAGGAAGGGGGAAGGAGGGAAGAGAGAGGGGAAGGGGGGGTCAGCTGGACATGGTGGGTCGGTGAGGGGCAGTGGGTCGGCCAGATGCGGTGTCGGAGGGGGAGGGGGTGGAGGAAGGGGGAAGGAAAGTGGGGGAAGAGGCAGAGGAGAGGAGGGAAAGGGGGTGGCCTGTGCGGGGGGTAGGCCGGTGCGGGGGGTCGACGACTGTAGTGGGTGGAGGGGGAAAGGGAAAGGGAGAGAGGGGAAAGGGGAAGGGGGAGAGAAAGAAAAAGAAGAAAGGAGGGGAGGGGGAGAGGAAAGAAGGGAGGATGGAAGGAGAAAGGAAGAGGGAGGTCGACCCACGCTGGAGGGTCGGCCGGGGCAAGGGGGTCGAGCGGGTCAGGGGGTCTGCCGGTGTGGGTCGTGGCCTTGAGGGAAGTGGGTTGGCTAGATCAGCGGCGGATGAGAGGGTTAGGGCCACGCCTGCAGAGCTGACGTTGGTGGTGTAGAAAGTGAGGCGAAAGATGTGGGTGAAGCCACGAGGTACAACGATTTGCACATCAAGATTACCGCGGGGTATGACGATCATGCCCGAGCTGATGCCGCCGGTAGATAATGCCGCATCAGTGCCTACCAGGGGGGTCGGGAGTGCCATTGACTTTTGACGATGGTTCAGTGATGACATATAATCTGGAGCCAGACAAGACGAACACACTGCTGAGAGTGAAGGGGGTGGTACCTTGTGTACCAGACCGGGAGCTATGGAGGGAATTGGCCATCTAGGTGGCTGATGGAGCTTTCACGATGTCGTGGAGTGGTTCGTTGATGGGAGAGGAGCCGCGGGTTCCGTCGCCATATGTGCATGCTGCGAGCTGGGAGGAGGCACCTGTGATGTCGCCTAAATACATACCGGCGTTGTTGGTCGAGAGGGAGGATATACCCTGGTCGCCTGTGGTGTTCAAGGGCCATAGTGCGATGCTGATAGGGTGGGACTTCTGGTGCAAGCACATGGTGGAGTCGTCGGAGCGGGCGAGGTTGTTGTAGTCAATGGGGTTGCTGCCGGCTATTGATATTACTGCGAGAGGACTAGAGCTGTATAAGGATACGCCGGGTGTGACCCTATTATTGTCGAGGTGGAGCACGCAGTCATATACCTTTGTGATCGAGTTCTGAGAGATCGGGCCAATGGTACTCGATGTGCCGATGCTGACAGGGCTGCTCATGCATGGGGATGAGGATGCGGGGGTGGCCCGGCTGATAGAGGAATGGCTTTTGCAGACACAATTACTAGATATCCTTACTGAGACAAGGAAGCACCAGAAGGGGACATATGGTGGGTGGATCTGACATTTCTTTGGTACGGCGTATGCGAAGATAGGACAGAAGATGGGTAATGCCGCCGAGTTTATGATGGGGCCGTATCACGGCAATGAGCGGTACGAGATGGTGGCATTCTTGGCTATGTTCTTATCTAGATAAGTTTCATACTGTCGTCTTATTGTATGATTGTATATGCGATATGTTACTCTTGCCATGTATAATGTGTCGACTGGGTTATTTCTAAAAAAATTATAGTGAGTTATGATGTCGCTTTGTACTTGTAGGTATGTGTTTGAGGGGACACCAGAGGACGGAACTGCCCCGAGGGTTTTTTGCTGGCTATTCAAATGGCGCAGGGCAAGCGTGTTTGGCTGGCTCCCGTATATCTGGGCACGCTATATCCACGGCTAAATCAGTTCGTGAAAGACATGAAGCGGTCACATGGGCGTTATCAGGTGGTGACGTATGTGGACTGGATGTTCCTGCAGAGGTATCTGTATGAGTGCTTTCCATATTATTGGCAAATAGGATACCCGCTCGAGCATCCGTCACCTACGATGGGTACGGTGACACTGCCGGGTAGGTCACGAGAGGCTTTGTGGTGCAGCGGGTCGCGGGCATTTGCTTGGGCGAGCATCAGGAGGTCGGAATGCTCGTTGGTGTAGATCTTAGATAGACGGGATGAATGTTTGGCGTGGCCGTATATGAGCATGCATGCGTCATATGGAGTGCCACCATGGTTGCACGTACAGGAGATGACGATAGGCCTGATCAGGAGAGGGGACCTGGGACAGGGACAGCTCGTACTACTGGTGGCCTATTTTTCAGGCTGGCTCCCAATTTTGATAGAAGATGGCGGGAAGCCTGCTGAGTGCCGGTACTATGTGGAAAGGGATAGCCCGAACCATCTGTTGCTAGCATTCGATTATGACTTAGAGCCCCCGTGTTGGTATCGCAGCCCATGTAGTGTGACGACCGCTTTCGGGTATACACGATATGACAGAGTCCGTGAGTGGTAGGCACCGATGATATAGTGGAGGCGGTCGGGGACAGAGTTAGCTGGGGCAGTGACAGTAGGGTACGCACAGTGGTGGGAGCGGCTGCGAGGTAGCTAGGTAGAGTGGTTGGCACAACCGTCTACAACACATCGACGTGTTGATGTGTTTGCATGTGACTGGGCATTGAGCTTGATATCGGCCACAGTTGAGAGACAGTCGGGGATGCCGCGTTAGTGATTGGGAGCTTTGTTGTGAGCTCGGAGAGGGATACAGAGGAGGGTGCCGAGGGGCTTGATGGCGATGCCCCGGGGGAGGACCGTGGAGAGGAGCCGGTTGTGCAGATGCCGAAGGTGCCGGGGGCCGATAAGGGTCCCCTGTCGGCACTGCGAGTAGGGATGATGGAGACTGCTCGCCAGGCTAGGGTAGGTTCGTCAGCCCCACGCATATCAGGGTCGAAGAGGCCACGTGACGCATCAGATGACCGGACTCCGAGGTTTGTTTTTGTTAAAGTAAGAAGGATTGTAAATAGACATGTCCATAATCTTGCAAAATGGGCATATGTTTGTAATTATTTTGGCTTGGTCCCGACATCATCCATAAACCTCATTTTGTCTTCGGACGAGTAAGGGACCAATGCACCAAACTAGGTATTTTCCCCTGTCATGCAATGTCTTGATTAGAAAGAAAAAAAAAACATACAAGTAAACTCACCGGGTTCTCTTTGAAGTTCCCGGATTCCACCTCGGTAAACTCACCCGGTAACCACTCCAGTAGGGACCCGATAGCAGCTTTTTCCACCGCACGTAGCCAAAGACACACTTGAATTACAGATACAAATAAATCCCAAATTAAAGCATTACAACCTGGCTCTGAAGTCTGAGCTGAACCTCGCAGCTACCATACAACAAATGCAATACAATGATACATATGGCAGAAACCTTCTCCCTTGCCCTTCTATGTCTTCATGCCATTATACTCTTGTCACTAGGTGAACCACAATTACTCTTGCAATTTAAATTGATGTTTATATTACAAATTCTCTAGCAATAGCTGTGTGCAGAGATGAATGGCAGCATGCCAGTATTAATATGGAATGCTATACATTGAAAGCTGTCAATGAGAAGAAACTGGCCTGTAGAACATAAAGCTTACTTGAGCATAACCAGTGAATGCTAAAGAAGAGATCCCAATTAAGTGTTGACAAATATGCTTGCTTTTAGGTGAAAGCATATATTTAAGTTACAGAATGAAACCGAGAAGATATATACATGAATGTCTGAGTAAACATTCGATAAGGAACCTTTGAGAAATATGAGATTGTTCATGCCAAGTTTAGCTATATCTTGGAAGGTGCCAAAATGCCCTAAAGCAAAAGTTTATGTATAAGTCACGGACTGCATCACCAGCGTTCGTCTGTTACAAATGTAGAATGGAATGCTTTGGTTAAAAAGTATATTTCTAAAGATGTTAGTGCTAAAAAATTTGTTGTTGGAAAATTCGAGAGTGTTGTTTAATTAGTTCTTTTTTAGTTTTGTTATACGCAAGGAATGTGATTAAAAGAACATTTGAGTTACTGAAGAAATGCCGGTGAGCAATTCTTAGAACTACATCATTCTTTGACATAAAAATGCAGGTGATATTATGAATGGTAATTTGTTGGTTTAAAAAGATGTGTATTCATATATAGCATATAACACGCGACAATCTGATTCCTTTTGTGATTTGTATTTCGTATTTTAGGTTTGAATAGTTAATGCACGTTGCATCTTTCAAAATTTTATATGAGAGAAGCAAAGCGGACAAGAAGCAAGATTATTGGTTAAGATTGATGCAGAATTAACAGCTACTCCAATTTCAGATGGCACAAGCGATGAGGAAGTGATAAATTCTCTACTACTTATGCCTGAATGGACAACATTTAGAAAGGATTTAGCTAAGGGCATATTCGCTGAATATCAAGCTAGGCATGGATGACGAGTTTGACACGATTAACTAATTATCTTTTTGAAATGTTATTCCTTTAAGAGCTATTTTGAAACTGTTCTTCTTACTGGATCTATAGGAGTTGAAATTTTAATGACTGGCATTTTAATATTGTAATATGAAAATTTCTTGTGACTTTTTTCGGAGAAATTTTATATTGTTATATCTATAATTGAACCATGTTAATAATGGCAGCAGTTTGACTTAATAAGATAAGCTATGGCGATTATGATCAAAATATAATTTTTACTTTAGCAACTTCACTTCAAGGGAATTACAAATTCTTACTTTAGCAATTTTAAAATATAATTTCTAGTTTACCAATTTCAATTCAATGGCAAATTTTTACAAATTGTTACTGCAGCCATCTTGTTACTTTCTAATTATTTAACTTTAGTAATGCCAATTCTTAAATCTAATTTTTTATACTAACCAATCAATGAAATTTTAAATTCTATTCAATTCCAAGTCAATTCCTTGAGAATTGGAATTGAATTCCTAATTCTAATTTCAAATCTATTTGCCAATCGGACCCTAACAGATTTCGGAGTGGCCTTTAAATGTAGAATGGGCTCCTAGGAATGAGCAGAATTTGAACAACAAAGGAAGCCTAAAAGAGTTTGTGTTAAACTGGGCTGATTATTCAAGCCCATCATTGTATTACTAATACTAATTCCAACTTCCAAGTGTTTGGTGATTTGGAGTGGGCTAGGATGGAACATCAGGCCCAAGTTCATGGCATGTGCGAGATTTCAGGTGACGATTGACGTCATTCGGGAATATCCCATTTTAAGAAAATACCACATGGCAAGCAATTATTGGCTAGAGAAATTATGTTGAACAGATGACTCTTGCCAACTTTTTAGGATATAGGCACAGTAGAAACGTATCAGTGATCTTGAGTGTGTTACTTCTTCATCTATAGAAAGAAGATTTCGCATAGAAGATTGGTGGAGAAAAACTCAGCAAAAGAAGGGAAAAAAAATTCTTTTCTTCTCACTTTTCTTTTTTTGGGCGCAAAACGAAAGGAACAAATTCAGCACCAACGGAAAAATGGAAGGAGAGTCATTTCGGCGAAAAAAGAAGAGGGAAAGAGTGAAGAGAGAGAGGAGGAAAGAAGAAGGGAGGATGAGAAGACTTCTTCTCTTCTTATCCTTTCATAAATACTATTATTGATTACTTATATTGTAATCATTTTTTATTTTACCCTCCGTTAGTTATTCCAATAACAATCATATCCTTTCCTAGTTAGTTTTTTTTGTAATGCATTTAATGAGTATTAGGTTATAAATTTAATCTAAACCTACATTTACACATTGAGAAACAAAATGTGTGGTTGCAAAAAATATATTTATATATGTGTTTGCGTATGTGTATATTATCTATAAAAGTATGAATGTTGTAAACTATTTTTAGACGATTATGTCATCGGTTAATTACGTCAATTACATTCTTACCCTTCTTTTATTACTCTCTTTTAAATTTTGATGAAATTAAAATAACATTGGATAATGAATCTATTCTATACATTGAAAATGAAAAGTGTGATGAGAAAGAAAAACAGAACAAAGAAATTCCTTTATTATTCTATTTTTAATTTGGTTAAAATGAAATAAACATTAGATATTGAACTGGTTAATGAGAATTGTGATTTTTTTTCTTACATTTTTACGTTAGCAAATAATTAACCAATTGAAAACTTGAAAAATAAAAACAAATTAAAGAATCTGAAATACGTGAAAAACGAATTAAGAAATAAAAAATGTGGAAAAAACAAAAAAAAAAACAAAAAGGGTTAAAGATGCATAAAAAAATAAGGCTTAAATATGGTGCCAATTTGAACTGAAAATATGTTCAGTTATTATAATTGAAGGCTCGGTGTTTTGCATTTCTTATTGAAATGCAAAGCATCTGGTCTTGAAAATTACAAATCTTAACCATAAACCAACTTAACCGATTACAAAAAAAAAAAAGAAAAGATGTAGATTCATTCTTTTAATTTCTCCATTTACTTTTATTTTCAGCAGTACCATCAAACATTTCTTTAATTCAGAAGCGTACAAAGAATGTTTTTAAACATTGAACTGATTATAATTGTAAACACTAAATATACATTTCTTCTAAAACAAGTCAAAAAAAATAAGAATATAATTGAATTACATTATTTTGATCTCAAAAAATATAATAATATCACCTCAAACATTACTCTCGACTATATTTATGTGCATCGCATGAGCTCTATACTAGTTACTTCTAAAAATATGAATACTTGTAAATTATTTTTTGGACAGAAATACCCGTAAATACTCTATTTATAATTTAAATACCCTTTTTTAATCTTTAGACCTTCCGTATAACCCTTTCCACATGTTCCTTCCCCTGTACAGTGATGGTTGATTCTCCATCTACACGGCATTCTCGCGAGCCCTTCCTTTTCATAAGGACTCAGCTAGTTGAGCCCAGCAGGAGATAGAGCAAGGTGCAAGTGTTGGAACCACACATGTACTGCTCCTTTCACCGTTATTGGAAACTCTCGGCACATTATATGGTCTGGGACCAGGTGTAGATTCATACCAGAAGTAAAGCGCGCCAAATGCTCCATTGGATCTCCTGTACCATCATATGACTCACATGGAGGCATTTTGAAATTTGGAGGAACAGGAAAGAAGTCATTCTCTTATGTGAAGGGCGGTCCGATGATGACAAGAGCATTAGTATAACGTTCGGCATGATGGTCTTTAGAATGCATATAAGTCTTTCTCCTGGCAGAATAAGCTTCATAATAGCTTTCTTCAAGCCTCTTGGACTACAAATTGTGACCCTCATCATCAGAGTGCTCATCTTCAACTAGCATGAGATGTTGGCGACTTGCCCTATTGGGCATTTTAAAATCATCAGGGCCTTGAGGGAATGCCAGATGCTGATGAACTGATTGTTTCTGCGCATTAGTTATGTGTTTTGCTTTAAGAAGTCTAGGAGACAGTGTTGATGGGTCTTCGATGGTGGCCTGTAATCTTTTAATTGACTTCTGCATTATTTGAATGATGGCTAGAAGGTCGGCTTGGTTGCTAATGGTTGGTGGAGTCACTAAGGCTGTAGCAGTCGTGGTTACTCCAGTGGTAGGAGGTTCAGAAGGGCTGGTGAGTTGGAGTGAAGGTGGAGAGACAAGGTTCGTGGGAGGCGGAGGTGACATTTTCATGACCATCGGAGTGTTGGCAACTCTTTTGCTTCGATTAGGAGGTGGTTGGGACGTGGGGCCCCCGTAAGCTAGGTTGCAGATTAACATTGAGGATGAGCTCAGGGCAGTTGTGCTGTCTTGGTTTGTTGTATGGGGAGTGAGATTCCTGCCATGGTCTATTCACTAGATGGTCCCGGGGATGGTGCCAAATTATTGTGGATGAAATCAGGACGATCTTTTATTGGCTCGAGAATATACCTCCACAACACAAACAACACCGGTGACTCACCAGAAGTATTTCAGGCAAAGGATCTCCGATGCTAAAGTCAGAAAACATTTAAGGAGAATTTGGGAGTATTCTTAGATTGTGTCACCTATCTTTTTCCATTTCCACAGTTACTTTATATAGAGCTCCCACTAGTGGGTTAGTTACTTTTCCTTAATGAGAGGGTTACCCAAGTGAGTGGGAGGTTACAACCAATTAGTGGGTAGTTAATTCCAATTTAGTGGGCGGTTACTGATTATAATGGGTAAGTGAGATAATGGGAGAGCAGGTATTGCTACTTCCCACTTCTCCATGGTATTAGGAGGTTGTTCTGATGCTCTCAGATATTGACATGTGTCAACATCCTACGATATATATATATATATATATATATATATATATATATATATATATATATATATATATGGGAGCTGATCCTTTGATAGTGCTAGCAAAATGGGGTATTTGCTAGCGCGATCTGGGCCGTCCATCTTTCAAGATGGACGGCCCAGATTGCGCCTTTTTTGAAAACTGTTAGTAGTCCGCGACATTATGTCGCGGACAACATAATTTACCTTTTTGCCCCTCCCCGCCTGTCTGCGAGACTGTATCGTGGACGACATTCAGGCCCTGACGCATGTCAGGAAAAAGTTGTCTGCCACACAGTGTGGCGGACGACCTCTAGGCTGACGCATGTCAGGACCTGTCCCGTCAGTCCTTCATGCCCACGGTGGTTATTTTGTCCGCGATATAGTATAGCGGATGTCTAATATATATTCAAAAAAACCCTAACTACAACACTCTTCTTCATTCTTCCTACTCACAAATATTCCCAGCGGCGTTGGCAAGCAGATCTGCGCAATTTCTTCTTAAGAGCAGCTTTAATACCCTAATAGATCACGTAAGTTCACAAAATACTTCCTTTACATGTTTATAATCTATAGTTGTGATGAATATTGCGTTTTATGCGTGGTTTTGATTATGCATTGAGCATGTGCTAGCGATGATGAGGATTTATATATGTATGTATTTGTTCATGTGCCATAATTTCAGTTGCAAAAAATGGAATTTAACCCTGGACCAGAAGATCCATCCGTGTTATACGACCAAGCCAACCATATCAGTACGCTCATATGGGATGGTGGAGTAAGATACATTATTTATCAACTTTCTTATTCTTACGAACGTTGTATACCGTTTGTTTTGCTTAAATTGTATTTATTAATTTGTAGGAAAAAGAACTTCTCACCACCGTAGAAGTATCTCACGAGTTCATATCATGGAAATTGAACAAGTCCCAGAAAAAGATACTGCGTGGAATTGGGTTTGGGATTTTCACGCATGGGCAGATCTTTCAACAGCTTGACCGGGCCTTGATAGGTGCCCTTGTTGAGAGGTGGAGAAGTGAAACGAATACGTTTCACTTCCCGCTCGGAGAGATGACAATTACCCTAGAAGATGTAGGGTTCATCTTAGGGTTGCCGGTGACGGGGCGGCCGGTAATTGCTCCTCCGTCGGAAGCAACGAATAAGAGAACCGCTAGGGACTTCTTCACTTCGATACCCCAGGATCAATTTAGCACTGGCGGTATAAAGTTGAAGTGGTTGGTAGATACCTACGGGGTTTTGCCAAAAAACTATACGGGCCGTGAGCTTGTGCTGTACACAAAAGCCTTCCTCTTATGGGTGATGGGGGCAATTTTATTCCCAACGACGTCGAAGAACACGGTCAGCGTGAAATATTTACCGTTGTTGGGTAACCTGCCGGAGGTTGGGGATTATGCCTGGGGTGCAGCAGTTCTTTCGTATCTGTACTGAGCATTGCACAAGGCAACGAGGCCCGACTCCAAAGCCATATGTGCATGTCTCTCGCTATTGCAGGTATATCATATAAATCATTTCTTCATTTTTTTTATTGAATCGACGATATAAATATAATTTGCGGATGTTCTCAGGTGTGGTCTTATGAACACCTTGCTCCCGGTGCACCAACGCGTAGGGATGGAACTGATAAAGTGTGGCCTCGGTTGTGTGCTTGGGAGTACAGCCGGAGGGTTAGCCATTACCAGAGGAGAGTCGATCCCCATCACAACATTACGTACTATCGAGGGGAGTTCAATCGTCTATCTCTGGGCCAAATGCGTTGGGCACCGTACATACGTTTGGCGCGACGGGTAGGAGAGTCGTTCGTCTTCACGCTCTCCGGGTTGCAGCGCACACCCCTGATCCACTTCGAGGTCGCAGAGTGGCAGCTGCCAGACCGAGCAATGCACCATTTTGAGTTGGAGCAGGGTTTGCCAGTCGATGCCCCAGATATGAGGGTTAATAGGAACCCACCGGATGTCGGACAATTTGGCAAGGCCAATGCGCATGAATTGTGGGCGGCCGAAATACAGCTTTGGAGTTCTTGGCAGGACACACTGGGGCCATCGTCTCGGAGCCTGACCCCGTTATCAGCATCGAACAGTACAATGAGTGGTACTACCGCATCACTCGGAGGAGAGTAGTCCCAGTAAACTTTGAACGTGGGGAGAGGTATGAGCCTAGGGATCAGATCGATGAGCGTATGGCATACAATCTCGTAAGTTGCCCAACAAGTCTGACTTGTCTTGAATCTGATGAATATAAATGTCTGATTGAAGTTACTTATTTTTTTATCTCTTTGGATGTAGGTTAATGCCTCGCTTGCATTCTTCCAGAAGTTGAGTGAGCGGAAGGATCTGGTGAGCGCAATGGGCGAGGATCTTTGCCAACAGGCTGATGCATTGGCTTTAGGCTGCGGGAATTTTTTGCGCCAAGCATCGGGACAGTCTTTGGTCATCAGCTCGGATATCAGTTATACGGGCGTCAGCCAGGGATACGGTGATCCCTCCAGACAGGCTTCAGGGGTGAGCCAGGGAGTTTGTGGTCCCTCTGTAGCGGGGATGGGACAGGTTCAAGCATCGTGGGACGATTACAGCGGCCCCTCTTCAATTTGTTCTCGAAACCCCAACCTCTCTCTCAGAGTCAAGTCATGCAAGACTAGCCTTTCAGAAACTACGGTTTCTCCGAGGCACTGCCCATTGTCCCGTGGGCGGGACCAGTTGGCGCCCCCGGAGGGTAATATCCCCCGTTTGACCTCCCTGGGGGGCAATATCAGTCGGCGAAAGAAATGGCCGAAGAGCAATATCGGCCGGCCGAACCAGGAATTAGAGGCCAATATCACTTTCTCTTGTCCCCCGGCGGAGGGCAAGATTTGCCCGTTTACCCCCGAGGGCAATATCCGAAAGGGCATCCAACCAGGCCCCTAAAGCCGCATAAATGCAAGCTAATCAGAGCCCGTTATTTTAGAACCCCCCCAAGACGGACAGAACTATGACGTGGATCACCCATGGGGCTTGGATTACAATGCCTCATGGACAGAATTGGCCTCACTGGCACCGGAAGCTTGGTTAGACATCGGTGTCATCTCGCACTACGCACAAATTCTGAGCCAAAAGGGTCTGGAGCTTCGAAACATCGGTCCGCGCATTTTTATCCTGGAAGCTTTTTTTCATCAGATCCTAGTACAAGAGTGGAACGACTAGGGCAATTCAAGGAAGGGGAGAGGCCTGGCCCAGTGGAGACCGTCCACTAACCTACAAGCATATCTTGGGCGGGATAGTCCAGTGAGCTCAAGTGTTGCCGACGTGTTTTTAATTCCATTTTTAGGGAATGCCCACTGGTACTTGGTTTACTACGAACCAATAGAGAGGACGATATCAGTCCTCGATAGCCTCTACGATGATACCAACGTGATGCATGTGATTGACATGTACCGAGGCATAGGCCAGTTGGATGCCATTGTAAGATCTTGTTTACTTCTTATTGTAACTTGCATATTCTAAAACTGATTTAATCTTATTTTGTTTGCTATGTTTAATGTTTAATTCTTATTATGTTTATCGCATAATCTATTTGCTGCCTTGGTCAATGGTAGGCGTCAGGAGAAGGTACAGCGCAGGCTGGACCTCATTTTCCGATTGAAGAGCCTTAGGCCCAAGCAACATAATTCCTCGGACTGCGGCATCTTCGTCTGCATGTACATGGATTACATTTGTCGGACTGAGAGCCTCAAGAAGACCGTCTGGAGCCGAGAATGCATACAAGGCTTTAGGTATAGGATGTCTTGGCAAATTATGAATGGCCGGCCTAGAGTTATTAGGTTTATTGTAAATCCGTGTAATGAACAACAAACAGCCGCAGGGGATGGGGGTCCCAATTGACATTGTAACATTATATTCACTTTTTAATAAACATATATTGAATGCGATTGATTTTTATTGACCGATATCGTTGTGTTGAATTCAGTTGAGTGTTTGATTTGTGGTGTGGTCAGAGATAGCATTTTGGCTAATTGACTGATCTGTGATTTGCTTTGAATGGTATTTGTTCAATTTTCAGGCTTTGAAATTATTGGATACTTCTACTGTGTTGAGAAGTGCTCTTTCCTATGAATTAATAAATACAATTTAAGCAAAACAAACGGTATACAACGTTCGTAATAATAAGAAAGTTGATAAAATAAGTATCTTACTCCACCATCTCATATGAGCGTAATGATATGGTTTGTTTGGTAGTATAATACGGAGGGATCTTCTGGTCCAAGATTAAAATCTATTTTTTGTAACTGAAATTATTGAAAAACGGCAAGGTTAGAAGTGTAAACATTCTCAAACATACAACGCTAGCACATTCATAATATATACAATGCTAGCATGTGCTCACATAAGTTCATATGCTGTATATATGTATGTACATACATACAAACAGACACGGAATCGGATTTTGCAACTAAAATCCTATGAACAAATACTACGCAATGGGTTGTAATCCATTGATAGCGCTAGCAAGTTGCTAGCGCTGTTTGGCCGTCCACAACATAATGTAGTGGACGATAATTTACCGTCCGCTACATTATGTTGCGGACGGTGAAAAAAATTGCTGTTGTGGCCCACGATCTGGCCATCTATTCTCTTTCGTGGACGGCCAGATTGCGCTAGCAACTTGGGTTAAATTACTAGCGCTATCAATGGATCACGACCCATATGCGCTCGCACACACACACACACACACACACATATATATATATATATTGACAAACGCTAACATAATCCAGCGCATACATATTCAAAACCATGCATAAGCCGCAATACTCATAACAACTCTAGATTATGAACAAATAAAGGATTGATTTCTGAACTTACGTAATTGATGAGACGATTAAAGGATTTCTTGGGAAGAAATTGCGTAGACCTGCTTGCCAACGCCGATAGAAAAATTATGAGAGAATGAATAAGAGTTTCGAAGTAAGGCTGTATATGGGTTAAGTCCGCTACATAGTATAGCAGACAGTAAAAACCGTCTGCCAAACAAAATTTATCTGCTACTTAGTATCGCGGATGTTAGATAAGGACAAAGTAACAGTCCTGTCTCCCTAGGACTGGTGTGGCAACTGTCAGTGGGGTTGTGGATGACTTGACCACCGTCAGGCGAAAAGTTGTCCACTACACTGTGTAGCGGACTACTTTTTGACTGTCACATGTCTGGCCAAAAAATTTGTACGCCTTACAGTATAGCGAACGAGGGAGGAGGGGCAATATGGCCAAAAAAGTTGTACGCCTTAAAGTTGTACGCCTTAAAGTTGTACGCCTTACGCTAAAAGTCTCTCGTATAAAAGTCCTTTACAAAAAGTTTGGCGACGGAATTTTCAAATCTGTCGTCTAATATTGTACTTTTTGTGACGGATTTATTTATTAATTAGCGACGGAATATCCGTCGCTAATTATATTTTACGTACTATAATTTATTTTCTGTTTTGTGAATTTAGCGACGGAATAAATTTTTTAGCGACGTAATGTTCTGTCGCTAAATAAGAGTTTTGGCGACGGAATATTCCGTCGCTAAAAAGTTGATAGAAGAAACACTTTTAGCGACGGAATTAATCCGTCGCCAAAAGTCAATTTTTTTATTTTTCTATTATCCAGACTTGTAATAAAAATTTCAATTCTCAACAACGCACAATAATCAATACACAAATAAATATATACAATCAATTATAAAAAATATTTATTATAAAAAATACTCATGATGTACAAGCTGGGCGGGGGGAGAGGGGGACAAGCTAGGACCGGGCACGAGAAGGGGCTCATCAGGGATTGCCGAGTCCCGGATCTAAATTCTGCTGATCCGGGGCCTGCTCAGCATGTCCAGCAGCGGTACCTTACTGATCCTGCTCCCTGATCATCCTCAACACTACAGTAGCAATGCACTGGATCTCCTCATCATCCAACGGATGCCGAGGAGCCGGTGTCTGTGGAGGGGTAGGGGGTGAGGACGCTCCTATCACGGCACGAGCAGTCGTGCTAGGCAGGCTGCGTATGCGGCCTTTTGGCCAATTGACGACCTCTGGCGTATCCAGCCATCGCTTTAACGCCCCAATACTCGCACCCATACTAATGGACGCTGATGGCTGTCCGGACTCCCTAAGCTGTTCATACGAGGCCTGCAAAAATATTAATTAAACACATCGACTTACATCGATCAACCGGGCAATATCCGAAACATAGTCGCCGGCCTAGCGCACCTCGTCCTTGTCCTTCTTCCGCAAGTGGGTCTGATTATACATCAGAGCTATGACCTCATCCTCTTCTAGATCTGGGTTCTGGACCGCATTCATGTGTCGGACGATGTCGTGTGGCACCGACCCCCCCATGTGCGTCGAATCTCTGTTCTGTCTGTTCTCGGCCCTCTTCTTACTCTTGGCGTCCCAGCCTGGATCCGCAGCCCACCGATCTATCATCTCCCCCATACAGTCGGAGATATCCAATGTGGGGGATATGTCTTCATCTCCGTCATCGGGGCACCATCGGACATCATCTTCTTCGCCCGGTCCTGTGCGTCGTGGAGCCATCGGCGGTAATTCTTGACGATGTAAGAAAAGAAGGCCTGCCGCCCCAGTGCCTGCTGATCAACTGAGTCAAACGTGAAACCCTCCTGCAAGGCATTCAATAACACAAATTAATTTAGAAAACAAACTCTAATTAAACAAATACTATCGCAGGAAAAAAAATACTTCAATGTACCAGCCACTCCTCCCATATGGACTCCCTCGTAATGGCATCCCAGTCCTTCCAGTACAGGCGTGGCTCGATGAATCGACCCTTCACAAGAACGCCGATCTTCGTCCTCGCCTGATTCTCCAGGATCCTGCCTAAAAAGTAAATTAATACATTTCAAATATAAATTAACATCCCAAATGTACAAAATAAGGCATGATGTGATTTTTTTTTACTTACAGGCCATCCTGGATGAGCGTAACTCTCTGTTTACGCTGGGGGTCAATGCGTACCCCGCGTGTCAGGCCACGGCCTCGTCGAGATCCTACAAAACACAGACATTAATACAGTTCAAATATACTTCAAATATAAATTAATAAAATGTACTAAATAACGTTATCAACTATACCTGAGGTAGAACTCACAGAAAAAGGAGAATCAACGTGCGCGTGGGATGAATCTGCGTCGGGCTGGGGCTACGGCTGGGGCTGGGGCTGGAGCTGGGCCTCATCTACTGTACGCAATCACTCTGTGCCTCGTCATCAGTGAGCAATGACGAGTTGGGACCCACCAGGAAGGATAGCCATGATAGAAATGGACATAATGGCCAGCAAAAAATGACAAAATCAAGTGGAGAAGAGAATAAAGTTGTCTGCCATAATAAAAAGAAAATGACCCTACAGAAAATAATATAAGATTTTCACTGTTGAAGAATCCTACGTGCCTGATCCTTTCATTTATAAAATGGGTCGAAGTAAGAGTTAGAAGGCAGTTGAAGTCTGAAAGAGTGTGAAGTGTGCTAAGTTTTAGAGTGTGCAACAATAGAAGGAATCCTTCCTTTCTATTACTCATATGTAATATTTCCTTTCTAGTATAAATAAAGAAGTATTGATTTTAGTACAACGTCTTCTACTGCAATTTTTCAAACCAATATCCTGAAAGCTTGAGAGTGTTTGATAATAGCCATTAGCCAGATCTGAGAAACGTAAGGCAACGAGCTATGTGTCCACTTAGTGACAAGCTTGGATATCGAAAAGTAACAGAAGAAGCATGGCAGACATACATTCAAGGACCAAGAGCAGCATCTCTGTAAGTAGCAAATATATCCTGAAATAACTTTATAATTTATATTGTATGTGACGAAGTATTAGGGTGCATAAAATTATATTTTTCTAAAGTTTTGGAGTCAGATTGCAAATATGTTAAAGTACTAGGATTATCTAGCACTAGTGAGTGATAAAATTTAATCTGAACCGTCCATAAATCACGGATAGACGGTCAGATTGCGCTAGTAAGAAAACTAGTTCGCCAGCGCGGGCAGTGGATCGCATCCCCCCCCCCCCAACACACACACACACACACACACACATATCAAGTAACTTATCTTAATTTTTGCCAGCTAAATTCGAACCGTTGAAAACATGGTATGCATTTGTTCACGAAGTACAAAACTAAAGCGTTGCTACATGTTAAACGGTCATTCGTCAAAAATCATGGAGCACACATTATTCTTATAATTGATTTGTATGGTATTCTTAAGGAGTTGCTAGAGACCTAGAGAAAGAAATAGCAGGCTTGCAAAACCAAAACCGAATATCTCATTTTCAAGCCACAAAAAACTAAAAACAACGCCTATTTCTTCTGCTGGATGGAGGGATCAAAACTTTCAATCTCAACTAGAAAAAGTGAATTGAAATGCATGATGATCAGTCTTTAGGTGAAATGTCTCTTAGAGTTTTCTTTGGAAATCTCATTTAGATGGTACACCTATGTTCCACACAAATCTTGGTTGGAAGTGGAACCAAGACTTGTAAAGAAACAACACATACTACACATATGTAATAATTACAAGCGCGTGTGTTGTGTGTGTAGTTGAAAAGATTCTCGATCACAAACTCGAAAACAAAAGCATGACGAACAAGAAAAGGGAACGAAAGGATCCAAAATGGGCCTGGAGGTGACTGCCTAGGTAGTATACCACGGGAAAAGGTTAGATTGCTTTGTTGGTATATCATTTATATGTAATTTTATTTGGTGAAAATTAGCTCATGCCACCTCGCTAACAAATGGTATCAGAGCTCTTAACTTGCTATCTCGACAACGGTGGACGAGGTTCCCGATAACATGTTCTACGCAAGACTGCGGTAAAGTACCCGCGACTTGGTAGAGCATGGTGTACATGACTAGCTCTAATGTGGCTCTAGAGAAAGATTTCGCCTTTTTCTATGTCTTTGGATATGGACGGAATTTGTCTTTTACACTACAGACTTATTTTTAGGCAGTTTATATTTGATGTATGTCTATAACCTAATATCCTTCTTTTCTGAATTATGATTTTTCATTCAGGATGGAATATTTGAGGGTGCTGTGCACATGGATGAGTTGAGCGTGCCATTTATAAGTCAAATGTAAATGCTTAATTTTTGTAAATGTCTTAAGATAGTAGGGTGTGTTTTTTTTTTTAAAGGTGATTTACATACAAAGTTTACTGAACTAACCTTGTTATGGGAGAAAAGTTAAAAATATATTGCATGGGTGAAAAAATAAATTTAAAAAAAGCTTCTCTACAAGGGTGCTCTTTCTTAGCATCAAATATAGATGTTTTTCTTTTCTTATAATAGCTATGAAGGAAGAAGGTATTGAACATGCGAATCAAGACGCGAAATGTGGCTCATCAGCCATCTCGGTTAAACCCTTAAGTTCTCCTTAATTAAGATATGAAATATTATCTACCCCACGCGAGTAAGATGCCTCCGAAGAATAAAATAGAAGGTAAATAGGTAAAGTTCAAGCTTTGACTCAACGAGACATTCTCTCACACGAGTGTCCATTCAAGTGTTGATCCTTGTTTGTGCACAAGGGGCTTAATATCCCAATTGACTTTTCTTGTCAAACTTTGTAATTTTTATAGCTGGAGCAGTAAGAAATGTGACATCAAGGTTTGAGCAGGCTCATATTTTATCAGTAGCAATCAGGTTTGTCCGGTACATTTATACGTGATTATTATCATTATATAATTGATAATGCGCTATTATTACATATATACAATAAGAGTTAAGTTTATTTCAAACAAAATTAGTAGTTTGTTATTCACTAATTTTACAAGTTAATTAAATCACTATGAAATAATAAATTATATGATTGTTAGTCAAATTGAACAGTCTATTTTACATTTAACATATTCAATCATGACACTAATTCTTTTATGTTAGCCGTAAAAAATTTCTATGACTTTTGGTCCTCCCGGTTGGACTTCCTAGATCCGCCCTGTGTTGGTAGAATGGAATTAGGAGATTGCTGCAAAAATTGAGGCGGTGAAGATGATAAACGAAAAGTGGGGCGAAGTTCAACAATTCAAAGAACGCTCAAGAAACTCGAATATTACTTTTCAAGCATTGCAGAAAGAAAGGTACGGCTAGTGTTGTACTATTTTGTTTGATGCCTTTGGCTGGTATACTGTGTAATTAGCAGTTGTGCCCGTCTCACTTCCAGTAAATGTACACAAATCTTGCTGAAGTTAAGAAGTGGCGTGGGAAATGATTACCATTTTGTTACAAAATCAGTATTTAGCAGTAGTCATGTATAATATTCTGATCCAGCTTTGAATAGTATGTAATTGCTTGTATCTAGATAACTTGACCAGAATACTGTATTTACTTTTAATAATTTTCTGAATACGGCTATGTGTGTGTGTGTGTGTGTGTGAGAGAGAGAGAGAGAGAGAGAGAGAGAGAGAGAGAGAGGCTGTGGGGTTTGGGATGGTATTTGGAGAGGGGGATGACAGATTGGGTAAATGTATTTATTTATGAGGGGTATTACTGTCCTTTCATTGATTCTAAAAAAATAAAAATATGTAACTTAGTGTAATAAAAATACTAAGTAGGCTTGTGTGTAGTTTTATGTAAACCTCATGAGTGTCATATGTAATTTATCCTACAAGTGTCAACTATTTATGTAACAGCAAAAAAGAATTAAATATCTAAACACTTCACGATGACCGATGAACATTGGTAAAATCCTTGCTTTGACAAACCCAAGTCATTACGTTCACATATAACATATGAACACATAAAAAAGATATGCATATAATATAAACAAGTGTCGAGGCTTCTCTTAATTGATGATGAAAATTTTCACTATAATATCTGTTTGGTTTCCGTTCTGTAAATAGTATCCAATAGTCGCATGTTTTTTCTTCGAATACATATTTGCGATAACCCATTGCAATGTAAGACGGTAAATACTGTCTTAAAAAGATAGCGCATAACATTCAACTCAAGCATTCTCTGTCCCTATTTGCGATAATTTTTTCAACACCTAATTCAATAGTTCAAAATAATCACAACTATTAAACAACGCTTCCGTTAAGCATTCCATTAAGCCGGTGGCTTACAAACTTTTTGAGTGAGTTATATTGAGCCCACAAAATAAATTGTTATAATGCATGCAAGTAAACCTTAATTACTTAATTAAAACGACTGTTATCAGGCAAGAGTACAGTGAGGCACGCAAGTTAAGCCCGAAAACATTTTGAGTGTGTGCGTATCCAGCTGGGCTGGGAGCAACCTATCTCATTTGGGGCAGAACTTCAAATTCAAACTGCTAGACCCATGCAGGCCCAAATGCCCATCCATAATTTCAATGGCTGCAAAGTTACCAATATGAAAGACAGGGAATCGTGCAGAGCAAGAAACGTCCACGTTAGCACTAAAAATTCCAGAAAAAGATGACCGCTTTACTGTATCCAACAGATATAGGTGTGTGTACACACACACACGTGTGTGTATTAAAAGGGAGCTGATAAAATTTCTATGTTGTCAACTTAAGATAATTGTCATCGCAACCTGAAAGCTCATCCATTACGAATAGACGAGGCAAATCTTTTTTTCTATCAAAAGTTCACCGTCCGCTACATTATGTAGGAGACGGTAAAGTTTATCACATTGCCGCCCATTTGCTTATGCTTCCCTTCAACTTGATAAATCTCTCTAGAGCATTTTTTGTCAAAATCTTCATCTGCTACATTATGTAGCTAACGCTAAAAATTATTTTAAGAAAAAAAGATATATCTCGTCCATCCGTAATAGATGAACGGTCAGATTGTATTGACAACTTAACTTTATTAGTTGTCAGCGCCACTTCCTAAATTAAAATTTTACAAATCAAGAAATAAGGATCTCGCTCATAATTTGATTGATAATAATGTGTCGAATAAGCAAACTCAACAAAAAGTTGCCCAGAAATAGTTTTTGGTTTTGCCAAAAAAAAAAAAAGAAGAAGACGAAAACTATCTGTTGTTTTATACGGAGTATTGTGTTTGGTCTTCTTTGCCGTAATAACTTTTGTACTATATACTACCCAAAAGAAGATACATCCAACGTGTCATTCAGTTCTCCAGCCTACCTACCACCTCAACAACGTAACGAGAAAGAAGAATTGAAGCAGCTGGTTGGTAATCTACCCAGAGAGACCCTGCTTGATCAGAGGGAGACCACACATTAATGGTATTCAACAGAAACGGAAACATATGGACTTCCTTCACACAACTCTCGCTACTCTTCCTAGAACAATGGGAGCTGCTAATTCGGAAGGCGAATATAAGAGTGGGGAAAGTAGATTCGTGGGATTCGAGACTTTGCCACGAATGAACGACTCTCTTGGGTCCTAGACTGGAGAACAGAAAAGGAAAAAGATAACGTGAAAAAGTCTCGAATCCCACGAATCTACTTTCCTCACTCCTATATTCAACTTCCGAATTAGCAACTCCCATTGTTGTAGGAAGAGCAGCGAGAGTTGAAGTATTTCTCCGAGGCCCACTTTAGTGAAAATGATGGAAAATGACTAACATGTAAATTATAATGGTCACCATTTTATTAGCTATTAATACAAAGAATTGAAGAAATCTGAGATGTAATACATTGACAGTATTGAAAATTCAAAGAAGACTTCATCAAAAGAGTAATCTTTCATAATAACAGTACGTGTATATCGACCCGCAAAAATAGTTGAATGAGTTTATTCAAGAACCCTTATATGAATGCGAACAGTAGGGTAAGAGCGGTATATACAACTGAAGCAATAGCAACCCCCAGGGCCTAAAATCTTCAAGAGGATAAGTACAATTATTACAACCGCTGTAACAACCAGGCCACGAGTACAATAAGAACAACAATTTTAGATTTCGCCCCAGATGGCTCTGATGTGGCTCCTCCGGAAACTTTCAAGCTGCATTATTAACAATTGAAAGTTATTAAAACATGCAATGACAATGACTGAAAAATAAAAACATGCAGTAGCATTGACAATGACTATTCCCTCTTTTGGCATATATCTGCGCTAGGTTCGGTTACCATTTTCTCTATTTTCAAGTTTGTGATTATAAGTTTTTCTTATCTAGTTACTTTTTCCGGATTAAGTTTTCAAAACACTAAATTCAATAACTATTCACTAACTCGATGCATCTTATCCTACTCTTTTTGATATATAAAAGTATAAAATTGGCACTCAACAAACTTAGTAGTACCAAAGCAGAAATTAAACAACGAAAATAGTAGCCAACATAGTGACTTTTCAGTCGTCATTGAGTCACTGCAATGGTACAACAAAAGAATGTGGACCTCTTATATATTAATAACTCTTAATTTGTCTTGATCAGGTTTAATTTGCCTTGTCATTGTTTAATTTTGACTACTTGCCATGCACCATAAATGGTTTGTTGCATCAAAGGAAAATATAAATTATAATTAAAATCCTCCCTTGTAATAAAACGGAAAATATAAATTATAATTCCTCTAATAAAAACTTTGGAACATGATGGAGACTTATTGGTTAATTTTTCAGGATAGATTATTAAAGTTTCAATGAGAGACCACAAGACATCGTCTAACAAGATTAAATTAATCATTCTACAATATGTTGTTTATTTACCGAGGCAAGGAGAGAAAATTACCTTACAGGATGTGGACAAAATGTTACTGCGTAGTCACCGGAGGCACAAGGAAAGCCCTTACTACCAATCTTTCCATCACCGTACACGTAAACATATGCCCAGGGGAACCTACTCTTGGAGTACAGCGAGTAAGGACTCGGCTTGCAGGTATCAGGCCGTCCGTACGATACGGTACAACAATGCTTGGAGTCACTAAACGCGAAGCATGTGCTATTGCACGCGCCACCGGTTTCAGACTCGCAGCCACCATCGACATCGCTGACGTAGCCAGCGGCCATACAAGCGCCTCCGCTGCCACCCTGAGGCACCACCAATATCCCTACGTTGTACCCAAATGGGGCCCTCTGTAAGGATTTAATTTCATTCATCATGACCCCATAATTAAGATTATTAGAATCTTACAATAACATAACATAAGAACGCTAAGATGCAGAAGCGAACATGTACCCTTTGATATTGATCTTCACTACTCTTCTCTATTCTTGATAATGGAATAGAGTGGTGAATTTTTTTTTTCTTTAGTCTAGGAGGCAAAGAGTGGTCAAAACATAATAATACCCTAACCTCCAAGAAAAGAGATATTTATATAGAGAGAGTAGTGGGATCAACCCTAAAGCCTGCCAAATCTCAACCGTCCATCAAAATTAAGAGATTAGGGTCTATAAACTTTTTATACACAATAAATCATCAGTGTATTGGATGCTAAAATTAAATAGGCCTATAATGTTATTTAGCCTAATTTAATTAATTAATGTCCAAGTGAAATAATAAGTCAACATTAGTATGACCCGTTAGGCAACCTAATTGGATTGGACCGATCAAATCTAGCATTCTCCCACTTGGCTAAGGGTTACACTAAGGTTGATGTCATAAGTTATGACATAACAAAATTTAACAGAACATCTCGTAAGCTAGGCCAAATTTAATAAAAATACAAAAATGAATCAAAAATAGTATGTGCCTCTCAACGCCACAATACCGTTCTCCGGTTACAATCTCAAAACTTTTGCCAAATATGACAGTCAAACAGCTTAATAGACATGAACTGCATTGTTCCATAATAAATAACAATATGAACGAGTTCATGTGATCCTTAAAGGAGTGTTTGTTTCAGAATACCTCAAATGTGCACTTTTAACGAGAAGTAACAAACCATAATCATAATATCCAGAATCCAAAACAAAAGTGATCACAAAAATAAATGTCTCAAATCAAAAACCCATCATCTAAGGGAAAGACTATCAACCAAACCCATGCTAGAAACATGTTCTTGAAAGAGAATGGGTGGTAAGCCTTTCGTCATGGGATCCCCCAACATAGCGATCGTACTAATATGCTGAATAGACATTATTTGATTCTGAATTCTTTCCCTCATAACGAGGTACTTAATCAATAATCTTAAAGGTGCCTACACACCCTACATAATTAGAATCAGAATAACCAATGACCTCAAGATATTCTGACTTCTTATAGGTAAGCATGAAATCCTTGGTACCATGTAAGTAGCGCATGACTTTCTTGACTGCTTTCCAATGACCCATTCTTGGGTTTATTTGGTAACGTCCAAGCATGCCAACAACATACATTATATCTGGGCGAGTACAGACTCAAGCATACATGAGACTCCCTACTGCTGATGCGTAGGGAATACGCTCCATTTCGTCTTGCTCCAGTTGGTTCCTAGGACATTGTGGCAAACTAAATTTGTCACCCTTAACAACAGGGGCAACAGTGGGAGCACAATTATGCATATTGAACCTTTTCAAAACCTTATCAATGTAGGCTCTTTGGGACAATCCCAATATCCCACGAGACCTATCTCGATAAATCTCAATGCCTATAACATAAGAGGCCTCTTCAAGATCTTTCATATCAAAATTCTTAGATAGAAAGTTTTTTTTGGTTTCATGCAACATATGCATATCACTACTAGCAAGTAAGATATCATCTACATACAAAACTAGAATGATAAACTTACTCCCACTGATCTTTAGGTATATACATTGGTCCACTGCATTTTCTTTAAAGCCAAATTTACTAATCACATCATGGAACTTAAGATACCATTGTCTAGAGGCTTGCTTTAATCTGTATATAGATTTCTTCAACAGACATTTCATATGTTCCTTGCCTTCAACCATAAACCCTTCTGGTTGCGTCATATAGACATTTTCATGCAAGTCACCATTAAGAAATGCAGTCTTTATATCCATTTGATGTAGCTCTAAATCATAATGAGCTACTAAAGCCATGACTATTCGAAAGGAATCTTTTTTCAACACAGGCGAAAATGTTTCATTATAATCTAGCCCCTCCTTTTGAGTGAAACCTTTAGCGACGAGTCTAGCCTTGTATCTTTCGACATTACCTTTAGGATATAGCTTAGTTTTGTAGACCAATTTATAGCCTACAGCTTTGGCCCCTTCAGGCAAGTCAACAAGGTCCCAAACTTCATTTATTTTCATCGACTCTAACTCATCTTTCATGGCTTCAAGCCATTGAGTGGAGTGATCGCTCATAATAACTTCTTTAAAGGATGTGGGATCATTTCCCATGCCTAAATTATAGTCAGCCTCATCTAGGTACACAATATAGTCATCAGAGATGGCTGTTTGTCTCTCTCTTCCTGACCTTCGAAGAGGTTGCTCATTAGCAGGAATTAGAGTAGGATCCGTAATAAGGGGCACATCATTAGGTACAACCTCGGGTGCATCATTACCCTCTCTATGAGGTAATGGCGCATCAACCTTTTGGATAACAGGAATAGAAACATGATCCTAAATTTCCTCAAGGTTTATTATTCTTGGTGTACAACTCCCACTATACTCAGCATCTTCATAAAATACTGCATGCCTAGTTTCAACAATTCTAGTGGTATGTGATAGACAGTAAAATCTGAAACCCTTAGACCTTTCAGGGTAACCTATAAAATGACAACTTATGGTCTTGGGATCGAGTTACTTAGTATGCGGATTGTAGACTTTTGCTTCAGCTAAACAGCCCCACACATGAAAATATTCTAAACTTGGTTTCGTCTGTGTCCATAATTTAAAAGTTGTTTTAGGCACAGACTTACTGGGAACCCTGTTAAGAATATGCGCAACTGTTTTAAGTACTTTAACCCACAAAAACTCTGGTAGAGTGCTTTGGCATATCATACTTCGTATCGTATCCATAAGGGTACGATTTCGCCGTTCAGCTACACCATTCTGCTGGGGTGTACCTGGCATTGTATACTAAGCAACGATGCCACATTCTTCCAAATACAAGGCAAAAGGACTAGGTTACGACCCATTTCAGAGAATTTTCCATAATATTCTCCGCCTCTGTCAGATCTTACAACTTTAATCTTTAGGTCAAGTTGATTTTTAACTTCGGCTTTGTAAGTCTTAAACATGGCAAGTGAATCAGATTTTTCATGAATGAGGTAAACATATCCATAACGAGAATAGTCATCAATAAAGGTGATAAAGTATCTATGACCACCAATACCCGGTGTAGGGAAAGGTCCACAAATGTCAGTGTGGATAAGCTTTAAAAGTCCCGAACTTCGAATGGCACCACGTTTATTGCCTTTTACAAATTTTCCTTTAATACATTCAATACATGTGTCAAAATCTGAGAAATCTAAAGAATGAAGAATTCCATCCTCAATGAGGCGTTCCATTCTGCCTCGTGATATGTGACCTAGACTTCATGCCACAATTTAGCAGAATTTTCATTCTCTCTTTTTCTCTTACCACAAGTTTTAGCAACTACATCATTCACGTTCATTGTTTTCAAAGATTCAGTAAAAGAAGCATTCAAAAGTAATTTGTAGAGGTTTCCCTCTAACAAACCAGAACCAATAACTCTAGCGTAAAAGAAAAGAGAGAAGCCTTTATTCTCAAACTTAAACGAATATCCATAAGCGTCAAGTCTAGAAACAGAAATAAGATTTCTAGTCATACTGGGATCATAAACAGTATCACCTAAATCAAAATTGAAGCCACTCTCCAAAATTAAACGGAGAGTTCCTACAGCTTAAACTTGAGCTTTCTCTCCATTTCCTACTAGAACATTACGGTCCCCTTTGTTTAACTTCTTCACGAAAAGGAATCCCTGCAATTAATTAGTTATGTGTACAGTTGCACCTGTGTCAACCCACCATGTATTTAAAGGAGCATCAATTGTATAAGACTCATAACAAACGCAAATAGATAAATTACCTTTCTTTTCCAACCATTCTCTGAATTTATGACATTCTTTCCTCATACGTCATTTATCCTTACAAAAGTGACACCTGGGACCAGCAGAACCCTTGGTACCAGAAGAGCTTGCCTTGTCAGTCTTGGTTACAGAAGCACTCTTATTTCCTTGCACATTACCTTTGCCAAAATTCTTTCATTTTCCTTTTCCTTTAGATGGACCAGTACTTGAACCGTGAGCATTATCAGGTTGTTCAGACTTTAGCCTCTCTTCTTCTTGGACACACATGGAAATCAACTCGCTCATCTTTCACTTCTCTTTCTGCGTGTTATAGTTGATCTTAAAAGGACCAAACTGCACAGGATGGGAAGTCATAATAAAGTGCACGAGAAAACCTTCAGAGATTTTCATGTCCAAACCTTTTAGTTGAGATACCATATCATTCATCCGTAAAATATGCTCACGAACACCGTTGGATCCACTGTACTTGAGCGTAACCATTTTAGTGACGAGAGTAGTAGCATGTGCCTTGGAAGAACCCTGAAACTGCTCTTCAATATGAGTAAGGTACAACTTAGCATTATCCGAGTCAGGAATGGCTCCTTGAACAGCAGTCGTAATGGAGCCTTTCATAATCATTAGGGATATGCGGTTGGAACGCTCTCACTTTTCATAAGCCGTCTTTTGCTCAATAGAGCTTTCAGCCGTAAGGGCAGCAAGCGCGTCAACCCGTAAAGCATAATCCAAATCCATAATTCCAAAGATTATGCTAATATGCTCTTTCCATTTTTCTAAAATTGGTGTCTCTCAATGATTCAATAGAAGAAAGATAGCCAGTAATTGCAGCAAGACTATACGCTAAAAAATAACAATAATCATGCACGTTAGTACCGAAAATCCACATGATGAAGACAATTAGTTCATCATTTAACATAATAAAATAAATTGAGGGATAAACAATTTATTTGTATGAAAAAGGTAGATACACAAAACCATTCTCAAAAGGAAAAATTAACATATCACTTATAACCTTCCATTAGGCCGGTTATTAACATACAAGTGTTTTTCCATCCTTAACAATTTGGAAATCATTAAAAGCAACATGAGTACGAATTATATCACCGTTGGGCAGAAAATGATTTGACCAATTCAACTTATTATTTCCTTTCTTTTCGCTTAAAAATTAAAATATAATCTTCCGTTTGGCTGATTAATATTTTAATTAATAAGCGTAACATGATGTGGTTTATCATTATCTTAACTTATAAAAGATAATAAACTTCCGTTGGGCCGTTTACTACCAAAATAAGTAAGAACCACTAATTATTTCAAGTTCATTATCATAGTCTAGACGTGCCAAACGAAGCATAGGGTTTTTGCATAATCTCATATTTTTAGACTAATTCTTGAAATTATAATAATATTGACACATTATATTCATCAGTATCCCTAAATAAACCAATATTAATACATAAGCGGCATTACAAATATTATTTTGTAAGGCCCAATTAAATACACAAGTCCTACCAAAAATTTATTTTTTAAAATGGTCAAAACAGGCCCAATCAGTGAGCTACAAGCCCACTTTTAAGTGGCCAAAACTGCCCACTTCGGAGGCCTAAACAGGCTATACCAACTGGTCACATAGGCCCAACTCTTTGGCCATTAACAGGCCCAGAACAAGCCTAACCAAGGTCTGGCCTTTTGGCCCAGTTATTCAGCCTTGCAAAACTGGTCTGAAACATAACAACAACAGGCCACGCCACAAGCCTTTCGGCTGGGCCATTTAATAGCCCACAGTGCCCTTTTGCTAGGCCAATCTTGAAGGCCGAACAAACAGCCCAATTGGCCAACCAACAGGCCACATTTTTCTAGCCCAAAAACTTACATCTAGCCTACAAAATATGGGCTAATGCCACAGGCCCTCATTCATAACCTAATAATTTGGCAACCGACACCCCCTTTTTTTTTTTTTTTTTTCTGGCGTGGCTTAGCAGCCCTCTTCTTTCTTTTTTTTTTTCTATGTTAACATGAAACATGTAATTCATCAAATACTCCATCATCAAATAGTCCAAGAATCTTAAGGGAAAGTTCTATGTTTATGCAATTGATTAACGTAGCTCTGATACCACATGTAAGGATTTAATTTCATTCATCTTGACTCCATAATCAATATCATTAGAATCTTACAATAACATAAATATAAGAACAATAGGGTTACGAACTCACCGGAATTGAAGGAAGCCATAAATTACCAAGAGTTTATTCCGATGATGAAAGAACGCCAAGATGCGGAAGCGAACACATACCCTTTGTATTGATCTTCACTACTCTTCTCTATTCTTGATGATGGAATAGAGTGATGTATTGTTTTTTTCTTTAGTCTAGGAGGCAAAGAGTGGTCAAAACATAATAATACCCTAGCCTCCAAGAAAAGAGATATTTATATAGAGAGAGTAGTAGGATCAACCCTAAAGCCTGTCAAATCTCAACAGTCCATCAAAGTTAAGAGATTAGGTTCTATAAGCCTTTTATACACAATAAATTATCAGTGTATTGGATGCTAAAATTAAATTGGTCCATAATGTTATTTAAGCTAATTTAATTAATTAATGTCCAAGTCAAATAATAAGCCAACATTAGTATCACCGTTAGGCCACCTAATCTAATTGGATTGGACCGATCAAATCCAACACCCTCACGACGTACCAATCCAACCCGTCATCGCCGTTGAGTTCAAACGCAAATACGGTCACCGGAGAGGCGCCTGCCCACGCGCATTCCGGCAAGCCCGAGCCGCAATCCCCAGTTAAGCAAGAGAGCCTACCAATGGAGCTGTTGTAGGTACAGAAGGTGCGACCCCAGAGCCTGTCGAATGAGGAGTCCGGGAGAGAAACGATAGTGGACTTGCCTGGTTGAAGGGCTAAAGCCGGAGCCGAAAGCGGCGTCTTCCCGCCGCCTGAAGTTTACACCGGCCAGATCTTGTAGCTGCACTCGTTAGCTAGTTTCAGCTTCGCTGAATAGACCCCTGCAAAAATTGAACAATATGCAAGAATATCAGCACGCGAATTCTATAGCTAGGTCACCTTACGATATAAACTACTTTCTGACGCTCAAACCCATCACCCTTGCCCAATCCGTACTAAACCCCACCCGCCCATTTATTTTACCACCCCTGACTTGTAGCTCACCTGCTGGAATGGCATGGAGCATGAGAAGGGCAAGAGCGAGTATTCCGGCCATATATATATATATATATATATATATATATATATATATATATATATATATATATATATATATATATATATATATATATATATATATATATATATATATATATATATATATATATATATATATATATATACTGGGATGTCGGGTTCTTTTTTTTGGTTTAAAGAGGAGAATTTTTCATATATGAAACATGATAGCTTTTCGTATATGAAACAGGGATGTTGGGTTTTGGGGTTGAAGGAATTGAATTTGCCCTTGTTGTGGATGGCTTCAAAAGCAAAGCCCTTGCCTCACTGTATATATAGGCCCCACTTACTCTACTCCTATAATGTGCTTAGGGTGAGGGTGGGGCCGTAGGGGTAGAGGTTGTAATTAGATTTCCCACTTACTCTGCTCCTGTAATGTGCTTTTCACATCGACGGGAGTAGCTCGTGGATGCGAGGAATGACGCGGACTTTTACCATTTTGCCAATCTACCACTGTTGGCATTTCCCTCAGCAGGGATGGATGGGAACCGCGTAGCCTCCATAAAGGAATATTTTGTAATGTTTTAGGAATTGTATAAAGATAACTATAACATTTTATGCAGCGGTATTTAATTGTCGTTAAACGTTTTTTGTGACTTTTATTTAGCAAAGTACCGTTAAAAAATATCACTAAAAATATTAGTAGAAAAGCCATTAAAAACGTTTAGCAACCATTAATTTTTATTAGACGGTGAGTTGTAACTATTTCTTACAATTAGGGTAATAGCAAAAATTTATCTCCATGAATAAGGATGGATGACAAATTAAATTATGCCCCATAACCAACAACATGCTCAACAATGAAGCCATCAGTGTGTTAGGGATGGCAATTTGATCCTTACTCAGTGGATATCCGACCCACTCTGCTCTTATAAGAATAGTTTTTTTTATAATTTGACCAGGTTATTTGATGGGTATACAGAAGTTAAATACGGGTTGCTTTTGGTTATCTAGTATAACTGTCCCGATATGCGACACGCTCTGTTAGCCCATGCTGTCCCAAGTATAATCTTTATTAAGTAATGAAAGCTTAAATCTGATCCTGAGATGCAAGCTTAGCCGTGCATCTTGATTATATAAATAATAAACTAAAAACCTTATTCACAATTTCTCTTTCTCTTCTTCACGGTCAAAATTTGGTATTTGTCCGGTTGACATGTCTCCCTACTTTATTTTTGGAAATAATGCCTTACTTAGTGCAGTATCTAGTTATAGAAGTTCTTGTGAAATGATAGTGCACCGCTCTTGTCTGACACTAAAATTAGAGATGTTAAACGGGCCGGGCTTGGGCCGCCCGGCCCGGGTCCATCGGGCTTGAAGAGAAATCGGGCCGGGGCCGGGCCAAGGAGGCTGCAATCCGGGCCGGGCCGGGCCGGCTGAGGGGAAATTCTAGGCCCGGTCCAGGCCCCGGCCCTAGGCCCAATTTCTAGGGCCGGGCTTGGGCCGACCCGGGCCTGGGCCGGCCCAGGCCCTTTTTTTTTAATTTTTTTGTTATTCAATTTTAAATTTCATCTTTAGGCATGTCCAATTTTCAAATTTTGACAAATCTAATTTTTATCATTTTATTTCATTATATATAATATTCATATGTATGTATGTATAGATATATTTATTTGTCTCTCATTTTATTTTTTGCTATATGTTAAATCTTTTCTTACTCTTCTTGATGATCTTTATTAATAAAATCTGAATACATAACTAGCCGCTATATTGCTGTTGGGGCGGTAAAAGTGAAATTTTGGGGGAATATATCCGTTGGAGGAAAAGGGGAAGAGAAAGGGGAGAAAAAACAAAAAATTCAAACAGGTGGGGCCGGAACCGGGCCAGGGCCGGGCTTGGCCCGGGCTTTTCCCCAGATTTTTTCGGCCTGGTCCAAGCACAGGCCCTAAGCCCAATTCTTCCGGGCCAGCCCTGTTCATGAACGGGCCGGGCCGGCCCGGGCTTTTTTCGGGCTGGGTCGGGCCGGGCCGCGGGCCCGGCCCATTTGACAACTCTAACTAAAATGCATGTCTTAATCAAGGTCGGGTTCGTAGGCAAGCTTCGTCTGAGTACTTTGCTACGAACTCTCTTACCCTTTTTAGCAAGCCAAACCACTCGGAATACCGACCGCTGGTGACATCTTTGACCAAACAGCTATTCCCATCTTGGTGTTTTTGGACATATAAATGCATTTGTCCTTCTTGGCTTTATCCTCAACATTGGCGCTAAAAGTCGTGGACTCTTTTACTACAGGACCGTATTCAATATTGAACGGATTTAATGAAGAATTTTTTTTTGACTCTTACTTAAGTTAAAGAAAGATAGTTATAATTGTTTATATAGCGGTATTTAATTATCATCAAATATTTTTAGTAATTTTTGTTTGGTCACTATGAAAAGTGCTGTTAAAATTTGTCAGTGAATGTGTTAGCAAAAAGTCATTAAAAATATTCAACGACTATTCATTTTCACTGTACAAGGAGTTGTAGTTACCTTCGTATAACTAGGGTAGCTGTAAAATTCTTTCATTAAACGCTAGTTTTGATCTCATGCACAACATACAAGGAGCAAACAACTGTTTCACTAGTTATTGAGAAAGTCCACGCATGTACGCATAATAGCAATAATAAATTTATTGGTTATAGTTTATAGTAATAACATGACTAAAGTTTTCACCTATTTTCTGGGTTTTCTATCACATTTTTCCTAAAGATGAACTTTAGTTACAATTGAAAGTGCACCTTGGCAGCCATTGCAGCAAAGATGTTGTTGATGTTCAAAAAATGAATGCATCGATAGCTAGTTCAGATTCTTATGAAGATGCGAAAGTCCAACTCAAGGAACTTCAAAGACAGCTTATTAATGAATCAAAATCAAGACCTTTTATATGGCTATGGATTTACACAAGGATAAAAATCAGGTACTCGGGGAAGTATCACCGCTAACGTACAAATCAGGCGTTTCTACAACCATACCTAAAAAAAGGTTACGTGGTCTTATTTTCAATTGATGTCACTGTTGGCACCAAAGTTAATGTTATCTAACAGATTTCGGAGTGATCTTTAAATGTAGAATAGGCCCTAGGAATGATAAGAATTTGAATGACAAAGGAAGCCCAAAAGAGTTTTAATGTTATAGTGGGCTGATTATACAAGCCCATCATTGTATTAGTAAGTCCAAGTGTTCGGTGATTTTGAATGGGCTAGGATGAATCTTCAGCCTCAAGTTCATGGCATGTGCGTTTTAGGCTCCATTGCAGGGGTGGTAATTAAGACTCAAACCCATTTACCCGTCCAAATCAGCTCACTTAAAATTCACTCAAACCCACTCATTTAATGAATGGATCATAAATGGGTCATTCATTTTACAACCTAATTAATCGTGAGTTGTAAATGGATGCACATTTAACCGTATACATATCTAACTTTTTAATGGCACATTAACGAATAAGTGAGAATAAACTTGCATGGTTACAAAGATACTCTCTCCCTCTCCCTCTCTTAACCAACACCAATCTGGCGCCAAAGGCTGCTACTACTACCCATCAATCGCCTCCAGTCACCTTCAGTCGCAAACCCACGACCACCATCATGCATCCTCTCCAATCGCAATCCCCCGTTCACCACTGCCGCTTCCAACTATTGCATACCCACGGTCACCATAGGCGACCAAGTGCACATCCACAGCCACCAGGCCGAGCACCCACTGCCTGAGTGTGGAAGAGATTCAGGCACATTGAGGTTGTAAGTGAAATTAGAATTTGCAATGGTCTTTGTGGAAGAGCAAAAGAGAAGCAGATTTGGGTATTGGTGGTTTGTATGGTAAAGGTGGTGGGCTGGCGAAAAACTTAAAGAGGTTGCGGTGGTTGGGACCTTAGGTATTGATGATGGTAGTTGGTACTTTGGGTGTATACGGTAGAGTTAGTTTGACTTTTTGGGTAATTGCAATTGTGTAGCAGTGGTTTCAGAAGAAGGATAGGGGGCTTGTCGTGGAGGTGGTTGTTGGTTTTATTGTGGGTGTGGTGGTAATTGTGGCATGATGTGGTGGTTGTGAGTATTGAGGTGGGTGAGAGCGTGGCGGCAGAGATGGGTATGGGCGGCGACGGGGACGGTAGAGGTTGATACGGGCTATGGCTGTGACTGTAGCACGTAAATTTGTGGCGGTGGTATCAGACAAAAGGGAAAGATGAAAATTTTGTAATGTGAATGGTTCATTATTGGATAAATTGGTGTAAATGAGTGAAACCAAACCATTTAAGAGATAACCCATTTAACCCGTTACTAAATAGGTTAATGATCCATTTAGATCCAACCCAATTTACTAACACCCAAACCCAACCCACCCACCCACCTATTTTGCCACCCTTACTCGTGAATATCCCATTTTAAGAAAATCCCACATGGCAAGCAATTATTGGCTAGAGTAAGTGATTTTTTTTGAATTGTCAAAATTATAATTTATATGGTCCATCGATATGAGAATTCAAACTTAAGATCTATTCCTCTAGGCCCTTTGCTACTTCACCCATCCCTTGAGATTTTCAATGTTAAACATACAAAGCCCATACAATGACTAGTACAATCTCACGCATTAAGTAATGTTGAATGGATGGCTCTTGCCAAGTATAGGATAGGCACAGTGAAAACATATAGCAATTCATTAAACAAAGGCAGTATTAAATAAAGGCAGATTACCTTCATGGTATTTATATGAGTTAAATACAATTTAATTCCCCGAAAGTATCTCAAAATCTCACCTGAGAATCCAAGAGCAAAAGGGTCTGTAGTTTTAAATTCGTAATAAATAAGGACTTTCATCCAAATTCTTAACATTTTTCACAAAACCGTTAGGGATAATTTTGTCAAGCCAATTTTATTTTTTTCAAACCCTAGTTTAATCCCAATTTACAAATTATAGCTAGCCCCTTGCCCAAGCCCGACCTACGGTAAAAAAAAAAAATAGAGGCCTCGGTTGCCAACAACGAGCAGTGACTGTGCCAAAAAAAGATCAAAACTGTCATCACCCATTATCGTCTCCACATTCTAGCCCCATCGTGACCTTACCGACTCCCAATGTCCCTAGATCTGCCACCAACTTGCAAACCAAAAGTCATACAACCGACCACCTTGCCAACCAGGTCACAAACCAAAAGTCACATCGCCGACCACCTCGCCAACCCCATCACAAACCAAAAGTCACACTGCCGGCCAACCTCGTTAACCCCGTCGCAAACCAAAAGCCACACCGCCTACCACAACTCTAACCCATAAATTCGTTGTCACGACCACACCAACCCACAGATCCGTCGACAATAATGCCACCAGCCACCTAAGACCACCCAAGATTTGATTGCCGATTGGTTTATTTGGCCGGCTGTTTATTTGGGTAGCTTTTGGATCAGACTTGGTGAGGCGGACGACGGTGAGCTGGATGAGCTAGCTGGACTCGCCGGTGTAGCCGTGGACAATGAAGATGATGCCAAGGATTTGGAGGGGTCCAGAACTGGGTGAAGAGCCGAGTCCTCTGGGGTTGGTGATGTAATGGGAGGAGTAAGTCATCGAGTTGCAAACCAAAAGTCACACCGCCGACCACCACTCTAACCCACAGATCCGCTGTCACGACCACACCAACCCACAGATCCATCGATGGCAATGCCATCAGCCACCCAAGACCACCTAAGATCTGACTGCTGATTTGTTTATCTGGCCGACCGTGTGTTTGGGTAGCGTTTGGATCAGACTTGGCGAGGTGGATGACAGTGAGCTGGATGAGCCAGCTGGACTCGTTGATGTAGCCACGGACGACAGAGACGATGCCGAGGATTTGGAGGATTCCAGAACTGGGTGAAGAGCCAGAGTCCTCTGAGGTTGGTGATGTAGTGGGAGGAGTGAGTCATCGAGTGAGGGACGTAGAACTCGACGGGGGTGAAGGTGCCAAAGGGGCTAGGGGTGCGACTTAGACGGGTTGGGTTGGGTTTTAACCCAACCCAAAAAACTCAACCGTTTGAAAGCCTATCTCAATCCGACCCAACTTGGGCTTTTTTCTAAAGAAAACCCAATCCAGCCCAACTCAAGTAGAAATACCATGGTTTGGGTTTCAGCCCAACGCAACTAACATGTAATTAATTGACAGGCTTTCTCTTCATTGACAGGCTATTCATCCAGTCACCCAAACATTTCCTCTTCTCAGTAGTGTGTTCAATATTCTTATAAGAATCAGAAGGCCTGCTTCTTCCATCCAACTCTTTAAGCTGCAATCCATTATGAAATCACTAATAACCACTAAGCAAACAAGTAAATCAATACATATAACGAATTATGTGCCTAAACTTGCACATACGATTTGAGTCCATAACTCGATAAGCAAACCCGGGCAATGCGATGATGTATTTGATGGATATGTATCCACGAACACAAGAGCATCGGACATTCTCAGGTAGGTCGGGATTAGATTATGCAATGAAACTTAAAAAATAAATCTTCTGCTGCCCGTAGAAACTTTTACGGGGGGTCGATATATGTCAGCAATAGCTATTTCCTTTATACTTTTAGCGTGCTCTGCAAATAGCCAGCAATAGAGAGAACCATATAAGAAAGGTAAACCAGAACCTTCCATCCAGCTCTGACTGTCTCCTTTAGTAAATCTCAAAACTCACAGTGAACCATTATTTACTTAGTTCAGCAGTAAGCAGGAAATGGTAGATTCGGAGTCCAAGAGTTAGGAGGCGGCACAGCGGAAGATGTAGCCGGTGGGTGCTCCTCTGCCTGACGAAGAGCAGCTCGACTACTCCATCGCCGTCGACTACGAAGGCCCACCTGCCGATCTGGTTGACCTTGATTCCATCTCCACTTATCCCATCCTCTCCGTTTCCGATTCCAAGGCCACCGCCGCTTTTCCTGCTATCCCCAAACATTCCACGAGGTTCAGCAGAGTCCCAAACGGTGGCACAATAAGCAGGCAATCGACAAAGAGGCGGCCGTCCTCCGATAACGAGCTATCAACGAGTTCTGCTTGTAATGGAGAATAACGACCGGGAGAGCCAGAATTGATCTGGGTTAGGATGGGTTAACTTGGTTTAATGGGCTTGGCCCAATTTAGCTCACTTAAACATTTACCCAACTCGAACCAACCCATTTATAAATTTTTTGGGTTTGGTGGGTTAAAACTTGTTCAAAATTGGGTTGAGTTGGTTAAAGCCCATTCTAAACCAACCCAAATTGCAGCCCTAAAAGGGGCTGGTCTTATTTGTGTCGACCACTGGGTGCACCATTTTGGCTACAGTGAGTCGGTTAGGGGTGGCGTAATTTTATTAGTATAGGGGAAGGTTGGAGAAGGGACGATTTAAAATTAATTTTAAAAAGGGTTGGAAAAGGACAAACCTGGCTTGACATAATTTATCCTGATGGTTTTGTCAAGAACATTAGAAAGTTGAACGAAAGTCTTTGTTGGTCATGCTTGGTTGCACGGCTTATGTGTTCGTAGAAACCTTTACAGTGAGGCTTTTCCACGATTTCAGTATTTGTTAATTTTAATTTTAGGGTAATTAGCTAATGATCTCCTGTATTGTACATGGTATGCGATTCTCCCCTCCACTTCAAACTTATGTACTAACTCCCCCTCACCCACACTTACGAAAATTGGACACCTTAAATGAAAACCGTTAATTTTAACAGTGCGTGGTTAGGAGACGCGTTCACTAACGATTTTTTTTTAAATGTCAATTTTGCCCATTCTTTTACCTCTTCTTCACTTTCCCCCCCCCCCCCCCCCGCACCCAAAACTCTGCACATGCCCCCAGCCCCCGCTTCTTCCTAAATCTTCACTCACACGTCCCCTCATTAAATCAGCCCCCCCCTTCCTTCCAACTCTGCATACACCCACAATTGGCGCACACCCATCACCTGGAGAATGAACAAGGCCTCAGAGGCCTGGTGCGAGAGAGATGAGGAGGAGAGGCAGACGGCATGGCGAAGCGGCTCCAGCGGCTTCTTCAGGGACGAGGATCTCAGGCGGGAGACGCTCCCCAGCTGCAGCCTGGACGAGCTCACGGGGATCTGCGCTGGGCTGTAACTTGTCGACATCGATGTGCGTGAGCAACTCATTTGCTTTTTCCATAAGCTTGCTTAAAAGCCACACGCAGTGGTGTGTGTTATGTGTGTGAAAGCGAAGAAGCTGTCGCAATTTTGCAGTATTGGTTTCACTACATTTGAACAATCGAATAAAGTGTTGGTTTGTGTTAGAAAGAGGAAATGGGCAGTTAAATAGGGGAGAGAGAGACAGAGAGAGAGAGAGATTAATGTGTGTGTGTGAGTTTATATGTGTGTTTGGGTGGGGGGAGGGGAAACCGTGGAGAGTGCGTGTGCATGTGTGTTAACTGTGTATGAGAGCTCTGTGTGTGTGTGTGTGTGTGTGAGAGAGAGAGAGAGAGAGAGAGAGAGAGAGAGCAATGTGTGTGTGTGTGTGTGTTTTTTGGCAATGGGTCGTGTTTGTGTATGGGCTTAGGGTGTGTGTGGGTACGTTTGTGTGTGTTTATTGTGCATGTATGTGTTGTGTGTGAGCGCGCGTGCACGTGTTAACTTTGTGTGTGTTGGGTGTGCTTGGAGTGTGTTGGGTGTGCGTGGAGTGTGTGAATTTCCTACCAAGAAAGTCAGTCAGTGGAGTGCGTTGAATTGGAAGTTCTTAAAAGAGTAGCTTCCTGGACTGTTCTGTCTCCTATTTTTGACCTCAACTCTGCAAGTTAACTCGAGTTGGGCTTTAAAGTTAGTAAGCATCGCCAGCTGCTAAAGCATGTCACCTTCCACGTGGCAAATGTTCAATGGCTAAGAACTGGTGTTGGCGGTTGACGTCAGAAACTCCAAAAACAATCCGTCATCCTCGTGCGCAGTGACGCGTAACGGATAATGGTGTTTTATTTTTCTCAGACAATCACCGCTCAATCTCTCCAGTAACATTTGAAAAGAGCACCCTGGTTCTGACAGTACGGTTTCGTTTTTTGCTTTTTCCAATATTAAACGTGTTAAGATATGAACTTTAGAATTTTCAAAACTAAACATGTATGGTAATTACTTAGTGCTAGTTCTTTTAATAAGTGTTACTATTATTCTTTTGATGTACTCGGCCTTTTTAGTGACAAAATTAGTCTTATGGATAATAGCGGAAATGAACGGTTAGTCTTCATGATTCATTGTCGTTTAGCCAACAAGACAATGGAAAAATAAGATTTATCAATATGTTAAACCAAGAATCTTACTATTTACGGATGGAAAAGTCAAGTTGTTTTAATAACACTTTTGGTGTTATATAATTCCTTCTTCACCAAGGACATTTGTCATCATTTCTTTCAAATGTAACATCATAAATAATGTTTAAATGCTAGATAACTATCTAATAGGGCGCGTTTGGTTCCTAAAATTTGAAATTCGCTCCAGTAATTGAGTACAAATTTATTAAAATGACCATGCTCGATATTATAATTAATAAATTGCTAACTTTATTTTTTGGACATGTATCGTGTGTGTCATGATAACTAGTCTTCTATAATTACAAAAAAAAAATGATACAAACATGAACCATGAGGTATGAACCATGAGGTTTGATCAGCCGATAGCAACATTGTCTTGTAGTGCTGCAAATATTTAGATCTACACTTCCTTTTGAAAGCAGCTTAAAAGTCTAGGTCACAGAACTGTAAGCAACACTATATATATATATATATAGAGCTGATCCATTGATAACGCTAGCAAAATAGAAGAATTTACTAGAGCGATCTGGCCGTCCATCCTGAAAGGATGAACTGTCCAGACTTTTTTTTTGTATTTTTTTAAATATGTCTGCTACATTATGTAGCGGACAATTTTTTGACAAAATACCCTCCAGCTTAAAAAGAGTCCGTCCGCTACATTATGTAGCGGACTAGTTTTCAGACCTTTTTTCTCCTTCTCTCTCCTTTTTATCGTTATGTTCCTAACATGTTTGTCTCTCTCTCTCTCTCTCATTTCTTTTTTACTCTTGCACAGATGTATTTTCTTTCTCTCTCCCCTCACAATTCCCAGATCTGCTAGTTCAGCGTCAGAGGCATGAACGCCGTGCTCGGCCACTGCTCATCCCTGGAGAAGCTCTCCGTCAAGCGCCACCGTGGGAGCGACGACATCCTTTTCGTCAAGACACTGCTTGTCTCCTTTATTTGGATTGAAAAATCTACCAGTTGAGTACTTTTGCAAAGAGGTTTGATCAGCTGGTGCTGTAGCTTCAGTCGAATAAGTGGCAGCTTCTGGGAGATCAAACGGAGCTCGATTAGTTTTTGCTGGAGGTCTCAAGGCTCAGCAGTAACTGTAAAATCTTCCTCTAAAGAAGCAAGGTTTTTGCAAATGGAATGTCGGCAATAAAACTTGGATAGCTAGACCCGAGATTGCAATGAACACAATTAATACTTGCATTTTAGAATCACTACGACAAAATACTTGGGAATCTTGAGGGATTGTAAGCTCACTGAAACTCCGCAATCAATACCTTGCCCTTGGATTCTACGTTATGTTCAAATTGACCTCCTTTATCGCCCCCATATTCCATAGCTACAGCCTTTTCTGCCTTTACAATGGCCACTAAGGTAGACCAAGCATCTCCTGGCTGCTCATGAACCCAACACATAACGAAGTTAACCTTTCTCTCAGCAGACTTGAGCTTAACTTCCGTTCCGACCGTAACCATTGATCTAGTTCTGAAAGCAAACGACATAAAAAAATCTTGGCTTGTCTGCCACATTATGTGGCGAACGGGATACTGTGCCCGTAGAATACAAGGTTCTCAGTTAACGGATTAGGGGTATTTTTGTCAAAAAATAGTTCGCTATATTATGTAGCGGACAGACTTAAAAAATGCAAAGAAAAGATCTGGGTTGTTCACAGATCGCGCGTGGATGGTCAGATCGCGCTAGTAAATTCTCATATTTTGCTAGCGCTACCAACGGATCAGCTCCCTATATATATATATATGGAGCTGATCCGTTGGTAGCGCTAGAAAAATGGGGTATTTTGCTAGCTCGATTTGGCCGTCCATCCTGAAAGATGGATGGCCCAGATCGCGACTTTTTGAAAATCTGTCAGTCGTTCGCGAGACTGTCTCGCAGACAGTCTTTTTTACCTTTTTGCCCTCCTCCCATGTCCGCGAGACAGTCTCGCGGACGACATTCAGTCCCTGACATGTGTCAGGAAAAAGGCGCCCGCTACACAGTGTAGCGGACGACCTCTAGGCTGACACATGTCAGGACCTGTCCCGTCGGTCGCTTCGTCCTTTACATATAACTCTCTCCTATTATAGTAATCAGATCGGGCAATCAGCTTTTATCAGTCCGCTATATTCTCTCTCTCTCTCTCTCTCACATCTAACCCAAGCCGCTACCCCATCTAGAACGACCCACATCTCCGGCGACACCACCGTCCTCCCCTCAACGCCGACCTCGATGGCTTCTGGATCGGAGACCACCTACGATTTTATTGGCAACTTGCACCTGGCAGGCAAAAACTTTTTCAAAGTCATGATATTTGAGAATGAACTTGTAGGCCATCCATCTTTCTCTGTATTTTCGTGTGTTAAAAGTTTGATCTTTTGTTTTTCTTAACCAAAACTAACCTATTTTTTGTATTGTGTTTGGTAGGACATACCGGAAGCCTTTACCAATCAATTTACAACAATTCATGAGAGTGCAAGATTATATAGCCGCAAGGGGGCATGGCAGGTTGAAATCAGGCTGAAGCCCGGCCGACCCCAAAAAAAGCAATTCGCAGAGGGTTGGAATGTCTTCGTGCGCCAGCATGGCCTCGAACTCGGGGACTTTGTAGTGTTTGAACACCTTGGGTGGTGGGATTTTCAAGTTGTAATCTTTGATCGGAGCGCTTGTGAAAAAATTTTGATGCCCAAATGTGAACCCTAATTTATTATTAATAAAAAAATTTATGTTCTTGTTCATTATGTTTCCAAATTTTTTTCTCGCTTAATTGCGCGATTTTTGTGAATCGTACATTATTTATTATTTATCGATATTGAGATTGTTGATTCCGTCGCTAAAACAAGTCTTCGGGTGCCAATTATTAAAACAGCATTAACCTACTATGTCGCTAAAACAAGTCTTTGGGCGCCAATTTATTCCAATTTATTAAAACTGCATTACGCTACATAATATAGCTCTACTATATAGTGGACACCAAAGTCTAGCTCTACAATATTACGGACATAAGGCCTCCGCTTCGGCCGGGGTTCGGGAAGGTAGAAACTAAATGTCTGGTTCGTGCCAACCATTTTCTGGTCCAACACTTAGTTTTTATTTTTGGTGCTCTTTTCTGTGTCCGCTATATTTTTTGGTACTCTTTTTTGTGTCCGCTATACTATGTAGCAGACGGCCTATCCGACCCTTAGTTTTTTTCTACATCCGCTATACTATGTAGCGGACGGTGCTTCTGTTTTCTATGTCCGCTATACTATGTAGCGGACGGTCCCGCAGATTACTAACTATCTATATCCGTGATACTATATAGCGGACAGTCTCGCAGAAGGTGGAGCGACGGGACAGGACCTGATAGGTGTCAGCGCACGCCAGTCCGCTACACTGTACAGCGGCCATCTGTAGCGGTGTCCCATCAGGACTTTAATGTTGTCCGCTATATTGTATAGCGGACAACAAATATATATTCAAAAAAACCCTAACTTCGACACTCTTCTCCATTCTTCCTACTCACAAATATTCCCAGCGGCGTTGGCAAGCAGATCTGCGCAATTTCTTCATAAGAGCAGCTTTAATACCCTAATAGATCACGTAAGTTCACAAAATCAATCCTTTACATGTTTGCAGTCTATAGTTGTGATGAATATTGCGTTTTATGCGTGGTTTTGATTATGCATTGAGCATGTGCTAACGATGATGAGGATTTATATATGTATGTATTTGTTCATGTGCTAGCGTTTGTAAAATCCGATTCCATATATGTCTATATTTCTATTATGGAGCTGCTCATATATGTTATCATTGTATGTATTATGCATGTGCTAGCGTCGTATTTTTGCGAGCGATTATCAAAATCCAAAATGTAAAATCCAAACTGAGAAGGTTTTTCCATAGTTTCAGTTGCAAAAAATGGAATTTAACCCTGGACCAGAAGATCCATCCGTGTTATACGACCAAGCCAACCATATCAGTACGCTCATATGGGATGGTGGAGTAAGATACATTATTTATCAACTTTCTTATTCTTACGAACGTTGTTTTACCGTTCGTTTTGCTTAAATTGTATTTATTAATTCGTAGGAAAGAGAACTTCTCACCACCGTAGAAGTATCTCGCGAGTTCACAGATGAGAATTGAACAAGTCCCAGAAAAAGATACTGCGTGGAATTGGGTTTGGGATTTTCACGCATGGGCAGATCTTTCAACAGCTTGACCGGGCCTTGATAGGTGCCCTTGTTGAGAGGTGGAGAAGTGAAACGAATACGTTTCACTTCCCGCTCGGAGAGATGACAATTACCCTAGAAGATGTAGGGTTCATCTTAGGGTTGCCGGTGACGGGGCGGCCGGTAATTGCTCCTCCGTCAGACGCAACGAATAAGAGAACGGCGCGAGACTTCTTCACTTCGATACCCCAGGATCAATTTAGCACTGGTGGTATAAAGTTGAAGTGGTTGGTAGATACCTACGGGGTTTTGCCGGAAAACTATACGGGCCGTGAGCTTGTGGTGTACACAAAGGCCTTCCTCTTGTGGGTGATGGGGGCAATTTTATTCCCAACGACGTCGAAGAACACGGTCAGCGTGAAATATTTACCGTTGTTGGGTAACCTGTCGGAGGTTGGGGATTATGCCTGGGGTGCAGCGGTTCTTTCGTATCTGTACCGAGCATTGCACAAGGCAACGAGGCCCGACTCCAAAGCCATATGTGCATGTCTCTCGCTATTGCAGGTATATCATATAAATCATGTCTTCGTTATTGTGTTTTATTTTTGTTGAATCGACGATATAAATATAATTTTTTGATGTTCTCAGGTGTGGTCTTATGAACACCTTGCTCCCGGTGCACCAACGCGTAGGGATGGAACCGATAAAGTCTGGCCTCGGTTGTGTGCTTGGGAGTACAGCCGGAGGGCTAGCCACTACAAGAGGAGAGTCGATCCCCATCACAACATTACGTACTATCGAGGGGAGTTCGACCGTCTATCTCCGGGCCAAATGCGTTGGGCACCGTACATACGTTTGGCGCGACGGGTGGGAGAGTCGTTCGTCTTCACGCTCTCCGGGTTGCAGCGCACACCCCTGATCCATTTCGAGGTCGCAGAGTGGCAGCTGCCAGACCGAGCAATGCGCCATTTTGAGTTGGAGCAGGGTTTGCCAGTCGATGCCCCGGATATGAGGGTTAACAGGAACCCACCGGATGTCGGACTGTTTGGCACCGCCAATGCGTACGAATTGTGCGCGGCCGAAATAGAGCTTTGGAGTTCTTGGCAGGACACACTGGCGGCCATCGTCTCGGAGCCTGACCCCGTTATCAGCATCGATCAGTACGATGAGTGGTACTACCGCATCACGCGGAGGAGAGTAGCCCCAGTAAACTTTGAACGTGGGGAGAGGTATGCGCCTAGGGGTCAGATCGATGAGCGTATGGCATACAATCTCGTAAGTTGCCCAACAAGTCTGACTTGTCTTGAATTTGATGAATATAAATGTCTGATTGAAGTTACTTATTTTTTATCTCTTTGGATGTAGGTTAATGCCTCGCTTGCATTCTTCCAGAAGTTGAGTGAGCGGAAGGATCTGGTGAGCGCAATGGGCGAGGATCTTTGCCAACAGGCTGCGACATTGGCTTTAGGCTGCGGGAATTTTTTGCGCCAAGCATCGGGACAGTCTTCGGGAGTCAGCCCGGAATGGGTTATACGGGCGTCAGCAGCCGGGAATGGGTTATACGGGCGTCAGCCAGGGATACGGTGATCCCTCCGGACAGGCTTCAGGGGTGAGTCAGGGAGTTGGTGGTCCCTCTGTAGCGGGGATGGGACAGGCTCAAGCGTCGTGGGGCGATTACAGCGGCCCCTCCTTCAATTTGTTCCTGGAACCCCAACCCCTCTCTCAAGTCACGCAAGACTGGCCTTTCAGAAACTACGGTTTCTCCGAGGCACTGCCCATTGTCCCGTGGGCGGGACCAGTTGGCGCCCCCGGAGGGCAAAATCAGTCGGCGAAATGGCCGGAGAGCAATATCAGCCGGCCAAACCAGGAATTGGAGGCCAATATCCCTTGCTCTCCCGGCGAAGGGCAAGATACCGGTTGACCCCCCGAGGGCAATATCCCCCGATCGACCCCCGAGGGCAATATCCGAAAGGGCATCCAGCCAGGCCCCTAAAGCCGCATAAATGCGAGCTAATCCGAGCCCGTTATTTTAGCGGGCCCCCCAAGACGGAGCGTCGTATGACGTGGATCACCCGGAGGGCTTGGATTACAATGCCTCGTGGACAGAGATCGCCTCGCTGGCGCCGGGAGTTTGGTTAGACAGCGGTGTCATCTCGCACTACGTGCAAATTCTGAGGCGAAGGTGTCGGGAGCATCCAAACATCGGTCCGCGCGTGTTTATCTTGGATGCTTTTTTTCATCAGCTCCTAGTACAAGAGTGGCACGACTGGGGCAATGCAAGGAAGGGGAAGGGGAGAACCCTGGCCCAGTGGAAACCGTCCGCTAACCTACAAGCATATCTTGCTAGGGATAGTCCAGTGAGCGCAAGTGTTGCCGACGTGTTTCTAATCCCCTTTTTAGGGAATGCCCACTGGTACTTGGTTTGCTACGAACCATTAGAGAGCACGGTTTCAGTCGTCGACAGTCTCTACGATGATACCGACGTGATGCCTGTGATTGATATGTACCGAGGCATAGGCCAGTTGGATGCCATGGTAAGATCATGTTTCCTTCTTATTGTAACTTGCATATTATAAAACTGATTAATCTTATTATTTTGCTAGCTATGTTTAATGCTTATTATGTTTCTCGCAGAATCTTTTTGCTGCCTTGGTCAATGGTAGGCGTCGGGAGAAGGTATCGCGCAGGCCGGACCTCATTTTCCGATTGAAGAGGAGTAGGCCCAAGCAACATAATTCCTCGGACTGCGGCGTCTTCCTCTGCATGTACATGGATTACATTTGTCGGTCTGAGAGCCTCAAGAAGACTGTCTGGAGCGAGAATGCATACAAGACTTTAGGTATAGGATTGCTTGGCAAATTATGAATGGCCGGCCTAGAGCTATTAGGTTTATTGTAAATCCGTGTAAGGAACATCATTCCCGCGAGAGATGATGTTCCCCAATTGACATTGTAACGTTATATTCAACACTTTTTTAAAAAACATATATTGAATGCGATTGATTTTATTGACCGATATAGTTGTGTTGAATTCAGTTGAGTTTTTTATTTGTGGTTAGAGATAGCATTTTGACTGATCTGTGATTTTAACGGTGGGAAACCAAGTGTTGGATATCTGTCTATCTGCAAGGCCAGTGTTCAAAAAATAACCAAGGGTTGGATAGCGGACATAGAAAACAGAACCAAAAAAAAAAAACTAAGAAAAAAAACTAAGTTGCCGTCCGCTACATAGTATAGCGGACGCAGAAAAGAGCTCCAAGAAAAAAAAACTAAGTGTTGTATAGCGGTATTCTATGGGGCCGTCCGCTACATAGTATAGCGGACGCAGAAAAGAGGTATTCTGCGGGGCCGTCCGCTACATAGTATAGCGGACGCAGAGAGGTATTCTGCGGGGCCGTCCGCTACATAGTATAGCGGACATAGAAAAGAGAACAAAAAAAAAATTCTGCGGGCCGTCCGCTGCATAGTATAGCGGATATAGAAAAGAGGTATTCTGCGGGGCCGTCCGCTACAGTTAGGCATTCTACGGGGCCGTCCACTACATAATATTGCAGACGTAGAAAAGAGGCATTCTGCAGGGCCGTCCGCTACATAGTATAGCGGACATAGAAAAGAGAACCAAAAAAAACTAAGTGTTGGATGTTAGGCATTCTGTGGGGCCGTCCGCTACATAGTATAGCGGACGCAGAAAAGAGGTATTCTGCGGGGCCGTTCGCTACATAGTATAGCGGACATAGAAAAGAGAACCAAAAAAAAACTAAGTGTTGGAGTTAGGTATTCTGCGGGGCCGTCCGCTACATAGTATAGCGGACATAGAAAATAGAACAAAAAAAAAACTAAGTGTTTGATAGTTAGGCATTCTGCGGGGCCGTCCGCTACATAGTATAGTGGATGCAAAAAAGAGGTATTCTGCAGGGCCGTCCGCTACATAGTATAGCGGACATAGAAAAGAGAACCAAAAAAAAACTAAGTGTTGTATGGGGGGTATTCTGCGGGGCCGTCCGCTACATAGTATAGCGGACATAGAAAAGAGAACAAAAAAAAAACTAAGTGTTGGATGTTAGGTATTCTGCGGGGCCGTCCGCTACATAGTATAGCGGACATAGAAAATAAAACCAAAAAAAAATTAAGTGTTGGAGGAGTCTGCTCTGCCGTCCGCTACATAGTGTAGCGGACGGTCTAAACACCAAAAATATTCTTAGTACCTTAGGTTTCTAATGTTGTGCTGCGCAGTGTAGCGGACAGTGTAAGAAATCACATAAAAAAATGAGAGTAAAGGTTATTACAAAAAAGTCATTACTAAAAAATTATTACAAAATGTCCGACACTTTTGATGGCTCATAAAAGATTATTACAAAAATATTCAGTACACTAAAGTTCCACTGCAGCTTGTTCGTCCTCATCCTCGGCATCATCTTCTTCCCCGTCTTGCAAAGGCACTGGACTTATCCCCAGTGCCTTGTAATGGTTCCGCTTGTCGTGGTCGGTCATTTTGTTGCACAATGCACACCTTCTCAGCTTTTTTGGTTGAGTTGCCGTCTCAATAGAGCTTTTCATCCGCGTAGATCTCTTGCGGCCTTTCGTTTGCGATATAATTGGATCCAAAGGCCGGATATCATTGTCGTCTCCCTCCCCCGGCTCGTCATCTTCTGATCCCGTCGTAGGCTCGGTGTCAACCGCATTGCTGACTGAAGCTGCTTCCAATTGGTCGACGATGGGCTCTTGCTGCTGAGCTACCTCGAGGAGATGTTTATATCCGACCATTGTAGCAGCACCCTTTACGGACAAACGGGTGAACATCGTCACCAGATGATTATACCGCAACGTCTCTGATTCTTCAAAGTCAGTATACGGGTGCTCCGGAAAGGAAATGGTACCGTGCAACCTGTTTGCACCTTTCGTCCACCGTGGCAGGACGTATTTATCGGGGATTGTCCTGATATTCTTCTGTGTGAAAAACCGCAGAATGTGTCTACACAGGATGCCATGGAACTCAAACTTCTTGCAAACACATGTCACCGAGTCCGTCAATGTGTCGTGGGTCACCGTATAAATTCTGCGCAGCTTCTCAGGGACGAGGTCATTCACGAGCGAATAAACCTTGTACTCACGCGACGACTTTTCTGCCACCTTGTTATACTGTATCGGCCCGATTTTTGCAGCTCTACTTGGTATAGCAGGAAGATCTCCTTCGTATAGACTTTGGCACCGTTCAGCTCCAGCGGGGTCTCAAGCAACCTTCTCCTTTGCTTGTACGTGGTTGCAAAGTCTGCAGCCCTTTCTTTCACGAACAACGACGCAACCGCTTTTTGTGCAGATGTGACGAAACTCTTCAAATTGGTAGCTGTACCCACATAACTATCGAACGTGGCATTCATAGATTCACTCCTGCCCGTCGTTTTCATGCCCGCAGAAAAATGACTTCTCGTGTAAACGCCAATCCATTGCTCTTTGAGCCCGTACAAGTGCTGGAGCCACTCGTTGTCTTGCAATGAGTAATCCCGAACAAGCTTTTCCCACCTCTCCTCGAATTCCTCAATCGTTAATGACTTGAGGACGCATTTGTCAAAATCCTGTTTAAAGTCTGGATACTTTGCGTACACGTGATGCAGACGTTCCGGGTATTTGTTGCTTATGTGCCAAGTGCACAAGTTGTGTCGAGTATCTGGGAAGACGGTAGCAATAGCCTTCTTCATTGCCAAATCTTGATCGGTGATGATAACTCTCGGTGCTTTGAAGTTCATTGCTTCCAGCCACACCCTAAACAACCATTCAAAAGAACTCTCGCTCTCGTCCCTTAACAAGGCGAACCCGAACAGGATGGAGTGATAATGATGATTGACGCCCGTGAAAGGAGCGAACGGCATCGAGTACTTGTTGGTACGGTATGTGGTGTCGAAAGTCACGACATCCCCAAAATGCTTATAAGCTAGCCTCGAACGACCGTCGACCCAAAAAATTGTGCTAACTCGATGCTCGTCGTCAAGTTTATAGTCGAAGGTAAACTGCGGGTCCTCCATCTGCATCCGTTTCAATAGGCTCATTGTCGATTGAGCATCATTGAGGTCATACGCGGCTCGTCTATGGGTTCGGACCGCGTTACGAACGTCTGTCGTGTTAAAGTTTAAATTTTGAATTCCCCCAGCCTGTTCAGCAAGAACATTAATCATGTCGGTAGGTCCTAGCCGCGCATCGCTCATTGTGTGAATTAGGCTCCTCGCGACCTTACCCATCTTCTTGTGTTGATGCATCTGACTCACCTTAGAAGGGGTTACTAACGGGTGATTGTGTGCCAGTTCCAGGCTGGTAATAAGCCAATGATCTTGTTTGGCTTTATAGCTTACGAACATCTTGACCTGGCAATTCGTGCGCGCAAAGCAGTCCCGTCTTCTCCGCGCATACCCTATTTCGTCATCATCACTGTCATCGTTGCCTACGCGTGTCTCATTTTGCACTGGGTTTCTGCCCCTATGACACTCGTATAAGCGAGAGCATATCCTTTTCGATACGCTGCTTGTTCTTGTAGTTTTTATTCTAATGCCAAAACCAACCCTCAATGAATACGCTCGAAAACATTCTCCAGCTTCTTCCAATGTTTGAAAGGTTCGTCCTAGATACGGATCACTAGCATCTACGGGGGTGTTGGAGCTCGACACGAAATCAGACATTGTGAAACAAGACCTATGTAGAAATAGACTACGCTTAACAATCAAATGACATTTTTAACTGAAAATATTATCTCAAAATTATCTTGACGAATAGACCGATTTAGGATACCATATACATAATCTCAAAAGTGTCTCCCATTTTGCTAATTATATATTTATTGAACATAACAAATTAAAATTACTAAGATAAACAGACAAATTCACCATGCCAAAATACAACAAACATATCTCAAAAAATTCGAATTTAAATAGGATACATGTGTCGAAATTGGCGAACGTAAAAAAAATCGAAATTAACTACAATGAATTAGTTTAAAGTTAACAAATTAACACTACAAGAAAAGACGTCTTTTGCGACGGAGTTTTAGCGACGGCATAGATTCCGTCGCTAAAATGAGTTTTACCGACGGAAACCTCCGTCAGTAAAACTCCGTCGTAAAATATTATTTAAGTGATGGATTTATTCCGTCACAAAGAACTCCGTCGGTGAAAAGGCGTTTTACCGACGGAAACCTCCGTCGGTAACACTCCGCCGTGAAATATTATTTAAGCGACGGTTTTATTCCGTCGCAAAAAACTCTGTCGGTACAAATAGGTCTTCACCGACAGACTTTTAGCGACGGAATAAAGCCGTCGCTAAAAGTCTATTTAATTCACAGATCTGCTTCTCTCTTCGAAAATCCCAAAACCCAACTTCCCTCTACCCCGGCGGCGACCTCCCTCGACACCGGCGGTGACTTCCCTCGACCCCGGCGGTGACCTCCCTCGACAACGGCGACCACCTGCAACTCTGGCGACCACGGGCCCTCACCTCCTGCAGATCTGTGAAGAGGAGAGAGACTACCCCGGCGGCGACCTCCCTCGACACTGGCGGTGACTTCCCTCGACCCCGGCGGTGACCTCCCTCGACAACGGCGACCACCTGCAACTCCGGCGACCACGGGCCCTCACCTCCGGCAGATCTGTGAAGAGGAGAGAGACTACCCCGGCGGCGACCTCCCTCGACACCGGCGGTGACTTCCCTCGACCCCGACGGTGACCTCCCTCGACAACGGCGACCACCTGCAACTCCGGCGACCACGGGCCCTCACCTCCGGCAGATCTGTGAAGAGGAAGAGACTGAGAGAGAGAGAGAGAGAGCAGCGTCGACCACCGGGACCACCGGAGACGACTGTTTCTCACCTCCGGCAGTATTTCTCGTGAGGTAAAGTTCTTGTCTTCCTCTCTATTTGCTCTACGCTATACCTTCTGTCTTCCTCTTATACATGTAAATTGCTGTGAAAAGTTAAAGATGATTTTAGATTGTTAATTGTGTATTGAGCATTTGAGATTATTGACGGAGGATGGGACCCAATTGGATTGAATGTGTGATTTTTGTTAATTTTTATTGCATTGAGCATTTGAGAATTGAGAATTGAGATTGTTGACGGACGATGGGACCCAATTGGATTGAGATACCTGTTAGTTAGCGCAGACACGGACACCACGTCTGATCGACGGTGTCCGACATTTAAAAAAAAATTAACGTATGCCGATGTGTCTGGAGGTGCGTGTCGGTGGGCGTCGGACACATGTCCGGAGGCGTCGGACACGTGTCCAAAGGTGTTGGACACGTGTCTGTATGTGTCGGACACGTGTCCGGAGGTGTCAGACACGTATCGGACACCATATCGACACCCTATATGAGGTGTCGGAATTGAGGTTGTTGACGGAGGATGAGACCCAATTGGATTGAGATACATGTTAGTTAGCGTAGACACGGACACCACGTTTGATCGACGGTGTCCAGCATTTAAAAAATAAATTAACGTATGCCGATGTGTCTGGAGGTGCGTGTCAGTGGGCGTCGGACACGCGTCGGTATGTGTCGAACACGTGTCCGGAGGTGTCAGACACGTATCGGACACCATATCGACACCCTATATGAGGTGTCGGAATTGAGGTTGTTGAATGTGCATTAAATTTAGGTTAGTTAGGTTAATGCGACATTTTTAGCATGCACCCCCTGGAATCTAATCGTGGCTCCAGCGCTGGCTATAATTAGCCCTAATTAGTCCTGATTAACAATATTTTAGTAAATCAATTAACCCTAATTAGCTCTAACGAGCCTAATTAGTTTTAATTAACCCTAAGAACCTGATGAAATTCAAATTAGCTGTAATTACCCCAAATTAGCCCAAATGAACCCAATTATGCGCATATTGATTGTAGTTAGCCTAATTAGTCATAATTTGCACTAACATAACCCAATTACGCCTAATTAGCGCTAGTTAGGACTAATCAACACTACTCGGCACCATCAAAACCCTAATTAGGACTAAATAACCCTAATTAGTCCTAATCAACCCTAATTAGCTATAATTATCCGAAACTAGCCCTCATTAACATTAATTAGCCCTAACATAACCCAATTAAGCCTAATTAGCCCTAATTAGGACTAATCAGCACTACTCGGCACAATTAAACCCTAATTAGGACTACATAACTCTAATTAGTCCTAATCAACCCTAGTCAGCTATAATTATCCGAAACTATCCCTCATTAACATTAATTAGCCCTAACATAACCCAATTAAGCCCAATTAGCCCTAATTAGGACTAATCATCACTACTCGGCACAATTAAACCCTAATTAGGACTAAATAACCCTAATTAGTCCTAATCAACCCTAATCAGCTATAATTAATAATCGTAATTAACCCTAATAACCCAGTTAGCCCTAATTAGCCCTTGTACATCCCATAATTACTCCATGTTGCCCAGAGATGGTTCAATTACTCGTTGTTTACAAACCCTGCCTTCTTTATATTAATTGTTGTTTTGAGAAGTCCATTGGCAACGAGATGGTTCAACTCGTTGCCAACGAGTTCTATTTAATGTGGAATTGGTAACATATGCAACGATCATTCTGTAGTTTTGATATTTCGGAAAGATTCTTGCATATCTTATCAATTTCTGAACACATGCATGCATAGAAACCCTTAGTTCCCGTTCAAAGGTACTCATTACAAAGTAATGCCTTGTAATGAGCCTTTGGATGTCCAGTTTGGACAGTTTGGAAAAGCTAATTGTTTATAAAACAGTATTTTGACTCATGCTTTATGTTCTATGTCGTGGATATTTGGTACACGTTCTCGTGTGTTTCTCCGGGTGCATACAGATCTGGTGTTCTAACATCCGTCAAACCTTCCTGAGCAAGGTTAGATGAATGTTAGAACACCTAATCGATGTGGTGTACTTGGAGAAATGCGGGGAGGTGCTGCCGAATTTTTCACAGACATTGGACTAAGCATGAGTTATTCACTGTTTTATAAACATGTGCTTTTCTGAATGGGATAGGACCACTACCTGTTCAAGAGTGGAGGGAAAATATGTAGACATGTTGTAACATTCATGCATTGATATTTACATCGGCAATGCCTAATCACTGGTCATTATTGAAGGTGGTATACAGTACGATAATTCAGTCGTCATGTCAGTCGATCGAAGTTGGATGAAAAGGAAGAATGCTGAAGATTTTGAGTGTCGCGTTGACGAATTTCTCGACTTCGCTTATGCGCATCCTGCACATGTTGACCTTGATAAGATAAGGTGTCCGTGCGGTAGATGTGAGTTGTTGCACTGGAGAAAAAGAATTGAAGTAAAATGGCATCTTCGTCGGTACGGTTTTATGGGTGGATACACAAGGTGGACGCAGCACGGGGAAACGATAGTATTGTCGTCCAACCTGGCTAGTCAAACTGAAGTTAGGGAGGAGGCACGATATGATTTCCGAGATATGATTATGGATGCTGGGCATGCTAATGTTGACTGGGGTAACGACAGTCCACAACCGCCGATCGAGGGGGCTCATCAGTTTTATGAGTTGTTGAGAGCTGCGGAAGAGCCGCTGTGGGATGGAGCTCCGAAACACACACGGCTGTCTGCGGTTAGTAGGTTATTACAGTTGAAATCAGACCACGGGCTGAGTGAGAAAGGTTTTAACGAGTTTGTTACCTTCATCAAAGAAATACTGCCCGAAAGTGAAAAGCTACCGCCGTCGTACTATGACGCGAAGAAGATGATGAGGAAACTTGGGTTGAGCTATGACCGGATAGATGCGTGCAATAACGATTGTGTATTATTCTGGAAAGAGAATAAGGATTTGTCATTATGTCCAGTATGTGATCATTCGAGGTACAAACCGGACAAAGGGAAGAAGAAAAACATTGCATGGAAGATATTGCGATATTTCCCGGTCACACCACGGCTTCAGAGAATGTACTACTCCTCCAGTACAGCTGAACATATGAGGGCTCACCGTGAGACTCGCAGCAACGATGCCGATGTGCTGACACACCCAGCTGATGGAGAGGCGTGGAAGGAGTTTGACCGCAGGCATCCAGTCTTTGCTCAGGAAGTTCGGAATGTTAGACTTGGTCTGGCAACCGATGGGTTCAACCCTTTCGGTCAGTCTACCACGCCTTACTCCTGTTGGCCTGTTATTATTGTCCCTTACAACCTTCCACCAGGCATGTGCATGAAGAAGCCGTATATGTTCTTGTCGTTGCTTATTCCGGGGCCGAAGAGTCCCGGTAAGGACATAGATGTGTATTTAAGGCCGTTGATTGATGAGTTAAAACAATTATGGAATCATGGAGTCGAAACATATGATGCATCCCTTAAACAAAATTTTCAGATGAGGGCTGCTTTGATGTGGACTATACATGATTTCCCCGCATTGGGAATGACGTGTGGCTGGAGCACACATGGGAAGCTAGCATGCCCTGCTTGTATGGGCGTGAACCCCGGTCATACGTTAAAGCACGGCGAAAAGGCCTCGTGGTTCGGATGTCACCGTAAGCTTTTGCCACCGGGCCATCAGTTTCGTAGGCAGAAGGATAAATTTGACGGGACAATCGAGCGTGAGGTTGTCACACTGGACTACCCATCTGGTGAAGAAGTACTCTCACACCTGGAGGCACTTGATACTGACATACCACACGGTAAGGGTGTGCCAGATCGAAAGATTGCAGGGTTCGGGAAAGAGCACAACTGGAGAAAATTTTGTATCTTCTGGGAGTTAGCCTACTGGAGGACGCTCGTTATCCGAAACAACATGGATGTGATGCATATTGAGAAGAACGTTTTTGATAATGTGTTCAACACAGTGATGAATGTCAAGGGCAAATCGAAAGATCACCTTAAAGCGAGAAGGGATCTACAACAGTTGGGTGTACGCCGTGAATTGCATCCTCGGACAGTCAGTGGGAGGACCATACTTCCGAAAGCACCTTACTGTCTAGACAAGAAACAAGTGGAGAAGGTCTGTCAGTGGGTTAAGAATTTGAAGCTTCCGGATGGGTTTGCGTCCAACATATCTCGTTGTTGCAATGTATCGGAATGCAAGTTCCAAGGGATGAAGAGTCACGACTGCCACGTATTCATGGAGAGATTCATTCCTATTGCCTTCCGGGGACTGTTGCCACGGGTTGTTTGCGAGACTTTGACTGAATTATCTCATTTCTTTCGAGATATATGCTCTTCTACGATCCGGGTGAGTAACATGGAAGTGCTTGAGAAGAACATTGTGGTGACGATTTGCAAGCTGGAGAAAATCTTCCCACCTTCGTTCTTTGATTCAATGGAGCATCTGCCTGTTCACTTGGCATATGAAGCTAAGATGGGTGGACCCGTGCAATATCGGTGGATGTATCCCTTCGAGAGGTAATCCTTAAATTGTTACAGTTGTTCGTTTACACTTAATGCGACATCTGTTATCATTGATATTCCACCTAACTCGATTCGCTAAACTTCTAGGTTCATGTTCCATTTAAAGAAAAAAGTCCGTAATAAGGCTCGGGTTGAAGGCTCAATTGCGGAGGCTTACGTAATGGAAGAACTTGTAAACTTTTGTAGTCAATATTTCGGGCCTAATGTTGGTACGAGGTTAAATCAACTAGGCCGAAATGACCCCGGAGCAAGCACAAATTTGGAAGGGCAATTGTCAATATTCAAGCAGCCAGGGAGTCCGTTCGGCCGAACGTATACTCGATGGCTAACGGATGAAGAGTACAGTGCTGCAACAATATATGCCCTTCTAAATTGCGATGAAGTTTCGGCATTCGTTGAGTAAGTTAAAGTCTTAATTCACTTACATTGCTGTACATAATTGAAAGTGTGTGTTAAGTGAGTTAACTATATTGGTTTGCAGTGAGTTCGATGCGGAATCTTTAATCACTGATCCCGCTGGACTTGAATCTCATCGGAAATCACAATTTGTACAGTGGTTCAAAATCCGTGTAAGATTATTTAACGAAATTATATTATGTGTTATATACAGTTCTGTGGCCAATTAGTATACTGATTTATCCTTAATTTTTACCGTCATCTACAATAGGTTCAGTCAATGGATAGACCAGTGGCCTCATGCTTGAAATTACTAGCCGAAGGCCCTAACAAACAAACATCCTGTTACGGAGGCTATATCATCAACGGGTTTAGGTTTAACGTAAAAGATGATGACCGAACAAAACAAACCCAAAACAGTGGAGTCTTGGTCAACGGCGACTGTTATGCCGAGAATTGCATGGATTTTTACGGAGAGCTAGATGAGATTGTTGAGCTAACATATCTGGGTTCCCAAAACTGCCTGGTAATGTTCAAGTGTACGTGGTTCGATGTCACATGCAGTAGAGGAATCCGTGTTAGCTCTCAAGGGATTGTAGATGTCAATGTCAAGTCAAGACTTGCATCAGACGAGCCCTTTGTGTTTGCTAGTCAAGCTGTACAAGTCTTTTACGCGGAGGACGTCGCCAATCCCAAATCTCATTGGTATACAACTATCAAGTCCAAGAAATTGCCCGTGACATATGACAGTGAGCTAGACTCCTTTCAAGCCGACCAACCACGTGTCTTGTTCCCTGTTGAGGTCAACAACGAGGAGGACGATCTTCCTCTTCCAACAACACTTCTGTGGGAGAAGAAGTCGTAGATGATGACGCGGAAGATGTTGAAAGTGTTGGAGATGATGTGACCGAGTCTACTGATGAAGAGGATGAATTAGAAGATGAAGAGGACGACGAGTCCCACGAAGAAGAGGGCGACGAGGAAAGTGATGAAGATGATTCGCAAACTGAAAATGATTGACTTGTAATGTTGTAACATCACGGGAAAAATGTAGTAACATTTTAGAACTTGGTGTTTATTGATGTGTTTTTGCACATCCGTTCATATATATATATATATATATATATATATATATATATATATATATATATATATATATATAGTGCCGATGATGATTTATGCCTAAATTATTGTTTTTCACGTGTTAATGTCTTTGTATATAATCTATATGAAGTCAGATATGGATAGGATACGGGCTATTCGTGGCCGGGCTGGACGCCGAGCTGCTTCCTCCCCGGTTAGTCCCACCTCGTCATTGCCTACTGATGACGAGGCACAGAGTGATCGCGGACAGCCATCGGGGGCCCAGCCCCAGCCGTCGCCGTCACCGTCGCCCCAGCCCCAGCCGTCGCCGTCGCCCCAGCTCGAGCCGTCGCCCCAGCCCGACGCAGATTCATCCCACACGCGCGTGCATTCTCCATCTTCCGTGGGTTCTACCTCAGGTATAGTTGATAACGGTGTTTCGTACATTTTCGCTAGCCTTATATTTGAACTGTATTAATGTCTGTGTTTTGTAGGATCTCGACGAGGCCGTGGTCCGACACGCGGGGTACGCATCGACCCCCAGCGTAAACAGAGAGTTACGCTCACGCAGGAGGGCCTGTAAGTACTAAAAATATCACCTCATGCCTTATTACAAAATTTTGGGGTGTTAATTTATATTTGAA